>JAUPMG010245721.1:0-22880 GCA_031762675.1 Pachysandra terminalis
AATAGATCCCGAAGGTCTCACCTCATGATCCATGCCTTCCCACATGGGATGTAAGTCTCTGGGATCGGGGCGTGACAGTGTGCTTGACTTCAAGGGAAGTTGGGAGTACCACTTGGTGTTGAACGAGTTCTCTTACAACAATAGTTACCAAACGAGTATCGGAATGGCACCATTCGAAGCATGGTATGGGAGACCTTGCTGATCACCCTTGTGTTGGAATGAGAAGAATGTTTACATTCCCCTAGGACCCGAATTAGTTGCTGAAACAACTGAGAAGATCAAACTCATCAGAGATCGACTTGCTACGGCACAACATCGGCAAAAGGAGTACGCTGATTTGAGAAGAAGGAAGTTAGAATTCATGGTTGGAGATTTGGTATTCCTTATGGTTTCACCAACCAAAGGAGTATTTAGATTTGGTAAGAAGGGTAAGCTAGCACCTCGATTTGTTGTACCCTTTGAGATCATCAAAAGGATTGGAGAAGTTGCTTACCGATAGCAACTGCCATCAAGTTTGGACTTAGTACATGATGTGTTTCATGTTTCTATTTTAGGAAATATCATCTCGACCCTACAAGTGTGATTGATTGGCAAACAATTACAATCAAGGATGATACAACTTATGAAGAGCAACTAGAGGAGATTTTAGATCGGAAGGAACAAGTGTTACGCAACAAAGTTATACCGAAAGTGAAAGTTCTATGGAGCAACCACGGAACTTCAGAAGCAACATGGGAACTTGAGGCCGAAATGCGGGAGAAGTACCCACAACTCTTCAACTATGGTAAACAAATTTTGAGGACGAAATTTTCTTAAGGAGGGTTGGATGTAATAACCCAAACAAAACCTTAGGAGTTAATGTGTAATTAATAAGAAATTAGGGGTTAATTTAAAACTTTAGTAATTGCTGAACTCTTTGACCTTGACTGATTTTGATTCGTGAATTGTACAACAAGGAAACTGTGTACATCACATACAATCTAAACCACTAAAGTTAAATGTGTGGCTCAGATTTTGCAGTAACTTTTGTCTCCCAATCAATGGTTAAGATTAAAAGCTAAAAAGCTAGTAAGATTCTCATTAAAACAAAACAGAAACTATTCAAACTTAAAGCTAAGGTTCTGGAAGGAAGACTTGTAATTAGAAACCCACATAGGCTGGAAACGTAACTACAGGAAGGCTTCTAGAAACTAAATATAAGCTTCTGACAAAGAATAGTAAGAAACCCATATTAGAAACTAACCCACATGGGCTGAGATTTTCATCCAATGGCTGAGATTAATGACTCCCAATCAAGGGCTAAGATTGAAGGTTAACAGTTATTAATTAGAGAGTCCTTAAGTGTCTATTTAAACATAGGACCATTAGAGGTTACAGTCACCACTAGGATTCATTGGAGAAGAAGAAGAGGAGGAAGATTAGAAGTGTAACACACTACACCACACAACCAAATCAAGTAAGTATTCAGGTTTATCTTAATTTATGGTTTTAGTAGGAGCATTGTTGTTTTCCAATCGTTTTCCAAAAGTTTTACTTGTTTTCTAAGTTTAATAGTTGGAAGAGGTAAGATTATTTTTAAGCATTGGTTTATGTGATTTTTGTTTTGGGTTTTGTTTGGAATTTAATATTAACCATAGTCTATTAACAAAGTTTTGTGATTTGAGTTGAAGAAAGGGATGAAATCTTGAAGTTATGGCTTAAACCCGAGCTTCGGAATGCCGAACAGTCCACTGAACCTACCCAAAACCACTCAGCTAACCTCTCGGCATACCGAAGGTCAACCGAACCCAACGGTAACATGTTTTGAATTCAGGAAAGTGTACCGAGACCACACCGAATCTTAGAGACCAAAATAGGCTTACTGGAAGGTATACCGAACTGACACACTCGGCATACTGAAACCTCACTGAGTCCGACAATGTGACCAACCCAGAACCCATTTGGATTTCGGCAGACTATTCGGTATACCGAAAAGTCGACTGAGACCCTACCGAGCCTATTCGGCAAACCCCTCGATCTACCGAAATTCACATATTTTGGTTGTTTGATCTAGAATTTCGCACACATGTTTAATATGATCTGATTTAATTGAATATTCTATTGTATTGGTTCGAATCTATGTGTATCATATGCTCACATCTTATTTGACCCTATTTGCTTTCGTTCATCATATTGGCTATGCTTGATTAACATGCTTGACCTACTTTCACATTACATGCGTATTTCATGATCTATGAATGCTATAATATTAGTTAGGATTATTTCACATTGTACACATGATTTGAATGATTAGTTAATGAGCACTTTTTCACATGCACATCATTGGCTTCATGACCATGGATTTGGTCTGTAAGCTTTACCCTTTTGCATGTGAATCCATATTCTGGATTTGAAGGCTTTAAGAGTGACTTTATGATCTGGAAATCATAATGAGTGAGGAAACTTGTATTTTCATGTATTGAGGGACTAGCTATCCCAATATACCAATTTATTGTCCGATGGACCTTATTGAGTGAATCTGTTGGTTATTGATAATAATGCTTCCTAGAGGAGATTTCACACTTGTGATGCCTTTGATATTTTGCCCTTAATAAAAAATAAGAGCGGAATTGTGCCCTCTAGGTCGAAGCCCCTTAAAACCCTAATACATAGGTAGAATTTCCTATTTTAAGAGTGACCGTGTATGCAGGAGATGGTTTGTTAAGACATCTTGCTCAAGGACGGATCGATCATGTGGGGACTTATGTTATATACCCAACAGTTGCATTGCATATTAGATATTGTTTGCTAGATCACACTTGGTGATTATACATGATAGGTGAACAACATGCATTATTAAATCTCGACCTCATGCATATTAGATATGATTAACTTGCATATTGACACTTAATCACTTATTATGTTTTCACAATCATCATATATCACACATTATGCTACTTTCTATTGGATCACTTTTGGAGAGTGGCATTGTCGCTACTTCATTCATATATTCTGTTAAACTTGTTTACTTACTAAGTTAAGTGTAGCTTACGCTTTCAAGCAACCATATTTCAGGAATTATAAAGAAGATGACTTGGATTATGGAGACCAAGCATTGGACCAAAGTTTGAAGGAAGCTACTAATTTTATCGAGGAAACTACTTAGGATGTTTTTTCGGGATTTTACTCATTCTTGCTCGCTTGCACGCCAAGGTTTACTAATGGCAATTGTTGGGCCATATTTTACATAGGGATTTGATTAGCATGGAACTAAGTATTTTATTTTGATTTTCCGCTGCAATGATGTTATGTTTTGATTGTAATAGCCTTATTTTGGCTATCTTTTCATTATTATATAATTCTCAAATTTCACTTATGGTATGGTTATTATTGATTACCACTCCCATTATGGAATGGGGTGAGGGTTATATTTTAGACTTTGAGGGACTTAAATGAGATCTCTTAGGTTTGGGATGTGACAAAAGTGGTATCAGAGCCTAAGTTTTATATTTTAATCAAATTCCATAAAGTTTTCAAGGTGATTGATATTCTCAAAAGTATTCTCTATGCCGATATTTTAAAGTTTCATGTGTGATGATTGATGTTTACTAAAAAACTTGTTTTCAACAAATAAGTGGGTGTTTTCCTTTTTCTTACACAGTACTCAAGAGAAGAGGCAATGTTAGTGCAGGTTCGTCGGGGGCTAATGCTCAAGATCCCCAATTGGCTGGAGTTTAGCTTGCTCTAGGAGAAATGGTTGCGATGTCACACCAACAGGCTCAAACAATGGCAGAAACTCAACAATCTGAAGCACAAAGGAACACAAATAGCATCGAGAAGTACAAAAAATGCTTGGTCCTAATGTCTTCAAGGGAACTACTAACCCAATGGAAGCTCAAGATTGGATCGATTCCTTAGAACACATCTTTGAGGTAATGGAAGTGAATGACCACGACAAGATCCATTTTGTTGCCTTCATGCTAGAAGGAGAAGTAAGGAGATGGTGGAAGGCTACTTTGGAAATCGTGAACATCGTCACGTGGGACAAATTCAAGGTACAATTCTACTTAGAGTATTTTCCTAAACCTGTTAGGAAAGAAAAAGAGTTGGAGTTCATGAAGCTTGAACAAGGCAACATGACAGTACCGGAATACGCTGCTAAGTTCACGGAGTTGTCTCAGTTCGCCACATACATGGTTGACGATGAGGAAAAGAAGACCTTAGATTTGAGAGTGGACTGAGGCCTAGCATCAAAAGTAGACTTATTGTGCGCGATTTCATGGAGTACTACAAATTAGTGGATTGCGCTCGCAAGGTGGAGAAGGACATGCACGAGTTTCGAAAACTACAAAACCAAAGGATGTGGCAGAACAACCCAAGAGCTAGAAATTCAAGGAGTGTTACAACTGAAAAGTAGAAAAGACAAAGGTTGCAAGGACCACCCTCTACTCAAGGTTTTGTGAATCCGAGCATAAGGTGCTTCAACTGTGGACTCATCGGACACCACAAGAAGGATTGTCATCTTCCTAAGAACCCGCAACTTCAGCAATAACTTATACCTAGGCCCCACTATCAACAAAAGTCGGCAATATAACCTCAAGCACAAGCATCGAAAGAGAACAAGGCTGGAGTTTCACAACAGCAACCTCAACAAGAAAAGGTGTATGCTATTGAACAGCAACAAGGTGAAGTTATGGATGGTAAGGTTCGAATTTCTCACGTCCCAGTGAAATTGTTATTTGATACAGGAGCGTCACACTCCTTCATAGCTAATTCATTTGTAGATTGTTTCGGTTTACCTATGAAGAACCTAGGAAGGAGTCTTGTTGTATCAAACCTCGTCATAGGTTCAGCATTCTTAGGGAAGGTATGTGAGTCTTGCTTAATTATGGTAGGTGATTCCGCACTACCGTTTGACCAAATTGTGCTTAACATGACTAAATTTGATGAAATTTTGGGTATGGATTGGCTAGTTGCATGTCACATGCAAATATACTGCCATAACTGATTTGTGTCTTTTGTAACACCGGAAGGAAAAACTATATAAATTTGTGGCTCTAAATTCGGAATGCTAAATCACTTAGCATACTTGGACTTATGGGCATTAGATGAGAGGGGAAGACGGGAGCAGATTCCAATAGTATGCCAATTTGAAAGTGTATTCCAAGACATACCCAGGCTGCCTCCCAAGAGAGAAATAGAGTTTAGTATTGACTTAACAGCTGGAGCAAACCATATTGCCCTACCGACTTACCGCATGGCACCTACTAAGTCGACGGAGCTGAGAAAGCAATTAGATGAGTTGCTTGCCTTGAAATTGATTCGACCGAGTTAATCACCATGGGGTGCACCTGTTCTGTTCATGAAGAAGAAGGATGGATCCCTTAGGCTATGCATCGACTACCAAAAAATGAACCAAGTAACAGTGAAGAACAAGTACTCATTGCTAAGAATAGAAGACTTGTTTGACCAATTGAAGGGAGCAAGATACTTCTTAAATATCGATCTAAGATCTGGATACCATCAATAGCGAATCAAGGAAGAAGATGTACCAAAAAAAGCTTTCCGAACGAGGTATGGACACTTTGAGTTTATGGTTATGCCTTTTGGCTTGACTAATGCACCATTGGCGGGTTACTGCCGTCGATTCATTGAAGGATTCTCACGCATTGTTGTACCATTAACCAAATTTACAAGGAAATACGTGAAGTTCATTTGGGATAACGCACGCCAACAAGCTTTCACAACACTTAAGGAGAAGTTGGCAACAACACCTGTTTTGACCATTCCTGTGAGCAGCGTGAAGTTCGTGATCTACACCGACGCATCCTTATCGGGACTTGGCTGTGTTCTGATGCAAGAAGGAAAGGTTGTGACCTATGCTTGAAGGAAACTCAAAACACATGAAAGGAACTATCCTACACATGACCTAGAGCTAGCGGCCATTGTTTTCACTTTGAAGATGTGGCGACATCACCATTTTGGTGAGACCTTTGAAGTATTTTCGAACCATAAGACCTTGAAGTACCTTTTTTGACGAAAGGACTTCAACATGCGACAAAGGAGATGGATGGAGCTGATCAACGACTACAATTTCCCACTTCAATACAATCCGAGCAAAGCAAACATTCTAACTAACGCACTTAGCCGAAAACCTCGAAGCGTCGTAGCACATATGCTAATTCAAGAGTGGAAGATGGAAGAAAAGCTTGCTGAATTCAACATTGAAGCACGAGTAGCAGATCAAGGAGTAAGGTTATGCAATATCCATGCTAAACCATCACTCAAAACCAGAATCATCGAGTTACAAGCAAAGGAACCATGGATGCATGACTTAGCCAACGTTGTCGAAGGATTCAATTGGACCATGGGGGATGATGGAGGCATCTGATTGAAAGGGAGAGTTTGTGTACCACAACAATGATGAACTGAAGAAGGAGATTCTAGAAGAAGCTCACCGATCATGTTGCTCAATCTATCCCGAAAAACAAAGATGCAGTATGATCTACGGCGTAATTATTAGTGGAAACGGATGAAGGTGGATATTGAAGAATTCGTGACCAAGTGTGTGACAAGTCTACAAGTCAAAGATGAATACCAACATCTAGCCGGAACACTTCAACCTCTACCAATAAGGGAACGGAAGTGGGAACATATCTCGATGGACTTCATCATGGACTGCCAAAGACCCGCAACAACCACAACATGATTTGGGTAACAGTGGACAGACTCACCAAGTCAGCACACTTCATACTGAAAAATACTTCCATGAATATGGACGAATTGGTGAGATTGTACGTGAAGGAGATCATTCGATTACACAGAGTGCAAGTCACCATAGTTTCTAACTGCGGTTCCTAATTCAGTTCAATGTTTTGGGGAAGTTTACATAAAACCTTGGGAACACAACTCCACTTCCGCACTGCGTTGCACCCTCAACCCATTGACAGACGGTAAGAGTTAATCAATTGTTAGAAGATTTACTGAGAGCATGTGTCCTTGACTTCAAGGTAAGTTGGGAGGACCACTTGGTGCTGATCGAGTTCTCTTACAACAACAGTTACAAAATGAGTATCGGAAGGGCACGATTCGAAGCATTGTACAGGAGACCTTGCCGATCACCCTTGTGTTCGAATGAGGAGAATGTTTACATTTCCATAGGACCGAAATTAGTTGCTGAAACAACTGAGAACATTGTAGTCATCAGAGATCGACTTGCTACGGCACAACATCGGCAAAAGAAGTACGCTGATTTGAGGAGAAGGAAGTTAGAATTCATGGTTCGAGATTTGGTATTCCTTAAGGTTACACCAACCATAGGAGTTTTCAGATTTGGTAAGAAGGGTAAGCTAGCACCTCAATTTGTTGGACCCTTCGAGATCATCGGAAGGATTGGAGAACTTGCTTACCGATTGCAACCGCCATCAATTTTGGACTTAGTACATGATGTGTTTTAGGTTTCTATGTTAAGGAAATATCATCCCGACCCTACAAGTGTGATTGATTGGCAAACAATCGCAATCAAGGATGATACAACTTATGAAGAGCAACCAGTGGAGATTTTAGATCGGAAGGAACAAGTGTTACACAACAAAGTTATACCGAAAGTGAAAATTCTATGGAGCAACCTCGGAACTTCGAAAGCAACATGGGAACTTGTGGCCGAAATGCGGGAGAAGTACCCACAACTCTTTGATTGCGGTAAACGAATTTCGAGGACGAAATTTGCTTAAGGAAGGTTGGATGTAGTAACCCAAACAAAACCTTAGGGGTTAGTGTGTAATTAATAAGAAATTAGAGGTTAATTTAAAATTTTAGTAATTGTTGAACTGTTTGACTTTGAATGATTTTGATTGGTGGATTGTACAACAAGGAAACTGTGTATAGCACATACAATCTAAATCACACAAGTTAAACGTGCGGCTTAGATTTCGCAGAAACTTTTGTCTCCTAATCAATGATTGAGATTAAAAGTTAAAAATCTAGTAAGATTGTCTTTAAAACAAAACAGAAACTATTCAAACTTAAAGCTAAGGTTCTAGAAGGAAGACATGTAATTAGAAACCCACATGGGCTAGAAACTTAACAATAGGAAGACTTCTAGAAACTAAAAATGTGCTTCTAACAAACAATAGTAAGAAACCTATAATAGAAACTGACCCACATGGGCTGAGATTTTCATCCAATGGCTGAGATTAATGACTCCCAATCAAGGGCTAAGATTAAAGGTTAATAGTTACTAATTAGAGAGTCCTTAAGTGTCTATTTAAACATAGGACTATTAGAGGTTAGAGTCACCACTAGAAATCGTTGGAGAAGAAGAAGAAGAGGAAAATCATCGGTGTAACACACTACACCACACGACCAATTCAAGGTAAGCATTCAAGTTTATCTTAATTTATGGTTTTAATAGGAGCATTGTTGTTTTCCAATCGTTCTCCAAAAGTTTTACTTGTTTTCTATGTTTAATGGTTGGAAAAGGTAAGATCGTTTTTAAGCATGGGTTTATGTGAATTTTTGTTTTTTTTGGGTTTTGTTCAGAATTTAATATTAACCGTAGTCTATTAACAAAGTTTTGTGATTTGAGTTGAAGAAAGGGACGACATTTCAAAGTTTTGGCTTAAACCCAAGCTTCGACTGCCTCCTCGGCTTGCCGAACAGTCAACCGAACCTATCTAGAACCACTCAGCTAACCTCTCGGCATACCGAAGGTCAACCGAGCCCAACGGTAACATGTTTTGAATTCTGGAAAGTGTTCTGAGACCCGACCGAGACCTAACAGAGACCCCACTAAATCTTAGAGACCAAAATAGGCTTACTGGAAGGTATACCGAACTGACACACTCGGCATACCGAAACCTCACCGAGTCTAACAATGTGACTAACCTAGAACCCATTAGGATTTTGGCAGACTATTCGGTATACCAAAAAGTCCACCGAGATCCTTCCAAGCCTATTCGGCAGACCCCTCGGTCTACCGAAATTCACATATTTAATTTGTTTGAACTAGAATTTCACACACATGTTTAATATGATCTGATTTAATTGAATATTCTATTGTATTGGTTCAAATCTATGTGTATTCTATGCTCACGTCTTATTTGACCCAATTTGCTTTCTTTGATCATATTGGCTACGCTTGATTAACATGCTTGAACTACTTTCACATTATATGCTTATTTCATGATCTATGAATGCTATCATGTTAGTTAGGATTTTTACATATTGTACACATGATTTGAATGATTAATTAATGAACACTTATTCACACGCACATCATTGGCTTCATGACCATGGATTTGGTCTGTAAGCTTTACCCTTTGTATGTGAATCCATATTCTGGATTTGAAAGCTTTAAGAGTGACTTTATGATCTGGAAATCATAATGAGTGAGGACACTTGTATTTTCATGTGTTAAGGGACTAGCTATTCCAATATCCCAATTTATTGTCCTATGAGCCTTATTGAGTGAATCTGTTTTTTTTTTTTTTTTGGATGATAAGTTGATTTATAAAAAAAAAAGAAAAAGTTACAAAATGTACAAAAAAAAGCCTTACACCCACAGGCATTGTGGCCCAGCTGGCCAACACAAGTAAGTATACCTCACACAACCACTCGCGTAAACCCACCAACATACATACATCAGATAAATAATGTTTCCCTGATGAGATTTCACACTTGTGATGCCTTGGATATATTTCCCTTGATCAAAAATAAGTGGGGGAATTGTGTCCTCTAGGTCGACGCCCCTTAAAACTATGATATGTACATAAAATATCCTATATTTGAGAGTGGTTGTGTATGCGGGGGATGGTTCGTTAAGACATCTTGCTCACAAACAGATCGATCTTATGGGGACTTATGTTATGAATATACCTAACAGCTGCATTGCATATTAGATATTGTTTTCTAGATCACACTTCGTGATTATACATGATAGGTGCACAACATGCATAATTAAATCTCGACCTCATGCATATTTTACATGTTTCACTTGCAAATTGAAACATATCACTTACAAAGTGTTCACAATCATCATATATCACACATTATGTTTCTGTTTATTGGATCACTATTGGAGAGTGGCATTGTCCCTTCTTAAGTCATATATTTTGTTAAACTTGTTTACTTACTAAGCTAAGTGTACCTTACGCTTTCAAGCAAACTTATTTCAGGAATTATAGAAGAAGATGACTTGGATTATGGAGACCAATCCTTGGACCAAAGTTGGAGGAAGTTACTGATTTTTTCGAGGAAAGGAGTTAGGATGTTTAATAGGGATTTTACTCATTTTTGCTGGCTTGCATGCGAAGGTTTACTAATGGCAATTGTTGGGCCATATTTTACATAGGGGATTATCATGGAACTAAATATTTATTTTGATTTTCCACTGCAATGATGTTATACTTTGATTGTATTAGCCTTATTTTGACTATCTTTTCATTATTATATAAATTCTCATATTTCACTTATGGTTTGGCTATTATTTATTACCACTCCCATTGTGGAATGGGGTGAGAGTTATGTTTCATACTTTGAGGGACTCAAATGAGATCTCTTAGGTTTGGGATGTGACATGTTCAAATATAACTATCTTCCATGCCTATTTCTTCTTTGATCCTATTTGCTTGAGGTCGTGTTAACATGTGATTGCTATGCATATATGCTTTGGAAGGATTCCTGTGATAGCTTCCTAATGATTGTTCGGGTGTATGTGAGCCCAATCAGTTTCAGAAGGGTGTTATCACCGGAGATCCTACGGATTGTTGTAAAGGAGTCTTGTGATGGATTCTAGAGGATTATTCGTGTGTATAGGTGCACAGATAGTTTTCAACGGATTCTATTATTGAAATTCATAATTGTTTGGGATACTTCAGATTGAAATGGGAATTGGTTGATGAGGGTAAACGTCTTTTTATAAATGACCTCCCTAGGTTAAATCGCTAAATGTATGTGCGTAAACGTCCTCTTGAAGCCTCCCTGGGTGTTAATCCTTAAATGTACGAAATAGCTTCAAGAATTGAGCTCGGTAGGTTGCGAATCCTACAAAACCACGCTGTACACGTGGGATATGGAATGTGGAGACATATTGACCTTAAGGTCGTGGATCGGGATGTTGGTGGAGATTTGTGAACCGGCTGATCACCGGATGGTGGAGTGCTTTTTTATGCATTGATTGACTTGCAGGAATTCTTATGCGATGTGAATTGATTTGTATAACATGTTTACTGCCATATGATTGTTGTTTATTTCATGATAATGTATGTTGTTTGGACTGATATGATTCCTTGAGGATGGGCGATAGAATTACTTCTTACTGGGCATTCCAAGTGTAATGACTCGAAAAATTTTGAATTTTTGTAAGGGTAGTTTAATATTTTTACCCTGACTCATTAGGTACAAAACTATGTGCATTGCCTAGACCATGGCCCTGTTTTGGTGGGCTGCTAGCCTCCCAATTTATTTTGGACCTTATAAAACACATAAATACCCGATGGATAGTTAGTCTCAGGATTTGAGTTAGTTCATTAAGCCTTTTGGCTGGGCAGCCCAAGTGTGAGCCTATGAGACAACCAAACCCTAAGAGAGGAGTATGTATTCTCTCTTTAGGCTTTCGCTGAACATTTATTGTTGCTGAGATTTGAGAGAGAGTGGGAGAAACCCTAGAGTTGGAGTTATGATGGAGGATGGGAGTTGGTGGAGAAGTCTTCACCATCAATGCTAGGTGAGTACTTCTTCAATACCTGGGTACTTAAATACAAACCCATTTCTGGTGATATGTGCATTTTCTTCACACAAAATAATGTAATTGATGATATGAATGTGAATAAACTCAAAATGTTGGTGTTATGAAAGCATGAGCATGTATGTTGTGTCTTGTGGTTAAGCTTGATTTTTAAGATATGTTATATTGATTGTTCTACATGTGATTCATGAGATTATAGGGTTTTAAATGCTAAAATCCTTAAGTTGTAAATGTACTTGTTTAATATGATTACATGCATGAAATTAACTCTTTATACTCATGTTGGTTTCCCTTTTTAATCCTGGGGAAGCACCCCCTTAAACCCTTTGGATTCCATGACTTGAACGAAACCGAAATACCCAGGATCGCGTCCATTGGTGGGTGGTCTGTCCACCGGCGCACCTACCAACAGGGCCTTAAATTTGTGTTATGCAGGCCGTCGGTGGGTGTCGGTGTGCCGACGAACCTGCCGACAGAGACCCCTTATGTGACTGAGCTCGTCAGTGGGTGATCGGTTCACCGACGCACCCGTAGATGAATCCGTCGTGAGTCTTCGGTACGCCGAAGAACCTACTGACCAAAACCTAGCTAAATAAACAATTCTACCCCGTCAGTGAGTGGTCAGTCAACCGATGAACCCATCGAAGAGAGCCATCGGTACTTCTTCACCCACCGAAGATTGAACCGACTTAAATAATTTAGCAATTTGATTCGTCGGTGAGTGGCCGGTCCACCGACGCACTCGCTGACGCCTCCATCAATGCTTGCCCCTACATGCTGAAGGAGCCACCAAAAAAAGAGTTTGCCCTTGTACGTATTGACTTGTCGGTGGATGGTCAATATGCCAACGATGCTCGTCAGGTGGTTGTCGATCCACCAACGAACCGCCGAAAAATCCCTAATCTGTTTTATGCTTCACTGTCGGTAGATCCTCCAGTCCACCGACCCATCCACCGAAGGGGGTTTTTCTTGTGAATGACAATGTGTGACTAAGGATAAGGGGTGCATCACCCTACAGACCCGGATCATTAAATTATATCATGAATTAAACGGAAGAACCAAGTGATTATGAACACTAAATTGTACATGTGAATTGTTGGTCTATTCCATTGAATTATTTAATTGGTCTTACTTTTTGACCTTTGAGCTTATGAATGCATGCTAATGGCAATGCATATGATGATGTGTTAGAATGTGGTACAATCAAGAAGTTTATGTTGTTCTCCCATGATTGGATGACATGGATGTGCAAATCCATTAATATGATGAGATGACTGTTTGCAATTGCTTTTGTAATGGAATGTTTTCTGCCTTTTGCATTATCTAATTTTAGATTAACCATTGGGTATCACTCGAAAGAGAGTAATGTAAATTGATTATGTGGATTGGTATGCCAGATGGGCATGACCGGGGCGAGGATCAAAGTTTGTCCAATAGGCCAGACGTGATATCGTCTTTGTTTATGGAATGTTTGGTGTCATGAACTGGGATGAGTGTCACGGAGGGAGGTTCACGAAGATGATGCCCATGGACTATCCAGTTTAGATGGTGTGTCCCGGATAAAAATAAAAGCGAGGAATGAATTCCCGAGGGTTGAAAGTCCCTTAAAATTGTGTTGTACACACAGAATCGGCGAGGTTTCCTTAGCTCAAAAGGGGCCATGGCTCCACGAGAGAGTTTCATGGTGTTACAGTCCGGATCCCACGTGTATCTCCAGAGTTCATGACAGAAACATTATCATGCATATCATTATGATTGTGAATGATTATGATTGTGGATAGGGAACTAGATTTCCCTACGAATGTTCATGGAGCATCTTGCATTGTGTAGCTACATAGGTCTGAGAGGACCGGTAAATATGACACTTGGACATGTGAGGATTGGATGAGAGAACTGCATTTAGCGATGATTTTGGTTGATTAATGTGATGTACTGACGGGTGATTCGTAGATAATTACTTGTTAAATTTAGTTATTTTCTTAGTACACTAGTAGAGCTTGGATAATTATTTTCAGACTGTCCGACATAGGTAAGTATGAATTCATCACTCTTCATACCTTATATCTCTAATACTTCCGCTGTATGTATATACTGGACTGTGTTTCTGGGTAGATGCCTAATTATTGTGGATTTACTCGCGAGCTTTCTAGCTCACCCTTTTGCCAGATTATGTTTTTCAGGTTGTGTTGCGCACTCTGTTAGACATAAGGATGGATTGGGATAAGAAGCTCCCGCACGCACTTATGTTTATGATGAGCTGGGTAATCAATTGAACTTACTTTCTATTTACTTTAGCTCCTGTTTACTTACTTGTTTGCCACCTCCTGGTGAGAGGGTGAGAGTTGTGTCGCCAGACTCTTGAGGTGACCCTGAAAAGGTACACCCTAGAATCGGGTCGTGACAAAGTGGTATCAGAGCTAAAGTTAATAAATCTTAGAAACAAGTATAGGTGTTACTTAGACTTAATGATAAGACTGGGTAGGCACAAGCACTATAGAAAGAATAGGTGAACGGATAGATATGTGAGGATGAGTGTGAGGGTTGTTTGTTAGTTGTGATTTCTTGAGGTATACTTTTCAAGGGTGCTGAAGAAAGTAGGGCCACTATATCTAAAGACCCTAGGATTTAACTTTAAGAACTTAATGTTTGGCAAGTATACTGGGTCGGGAGGTCCGAATGGACATGACCACCAAAGGCTTGGAAGATGTGTTGTGCAAAAAATGACCAAGTACTTCCATAAGTAAGGGATCAGTGTAGTTGCAAATACACTAATCTTTGGATTTTTTGAAAAGGAAGGTGTGTTTGATGAAGTATAAAGAATAATTAAAAGACGTGATACTCTACATATAATGGGTCACTCATGTAAGGGATCCAGTAATTAGCTTAAGTTACCTAGGGTAATTCAGTAATTACTAGTGGTGATTCCTTGATATGCTGGTGTGACTATCGTGATGATGTGATGTGATAATTCGTATTGCGAACTGATGGTTTGATTCCTATGTGAATGATGAATTTGTACTGATTTGGTAAGTATAAATTACAGATTTAAACTTACGGGTGCCATTTTGTGAATATTTATTGATTATACTAATTTAATAATTATTAGTATAAATTTTGTCCATATTTTTATTTAAAAATTTGCCTCCTTTTAAAAATTTTCCTTTTTCCCCTTTTAAATATTTTCTTTGATTTAAAAATTTATGATTTTTGGCCGTCAGCGAGTCCGTCGGTGGGTGTCGGTGCACCGACCGACGCTATTCGCGCGATTTTTGTTTTAAAACACCGGAAACTGTTCATTTTATTTCCATTTTGCATTGGCTCTCGCTCTAAACCCTAAACCCTCCCTTCTCCTTTGCAAACCCTAGCTACATTCTCCTCACCTCTTCCCTTGAAGATCAAAATTGTAGTCACCTCATTTACTCCCCATTTCGCCCTATTGCTTGGATTCATCCTAGGGCTTTGGATGAAATTGCTACAGAGATTTTCCCCTTTCTCCCTTCTCTTCTCCCAGGGTTTCCTTTACTTTGGAGACTGATACCGTACATATCTTTGATCAAAACCTCACATTGAACCTTGTGAACAGTAACCCCACTCCACATTTACATTTTTGTTCTTCTTCTCCCTTGTTTCTCTATTACACTGTTCAATGGCAAGAACAAGTAAGGATACCACTCCAAGGGCTTCCAAGAATGCCAAAGCTTCGTCAAGCCGTGCACCGAGACCGGAAGAGGAAGAAGAATACCTGCAAGATGAGACACCCGAGCCTGTACGCAGAGCTCTGCCTACGCAACAGCCATGACAACCGTCAGCGGTAGAGAAGGTAATTTCACACACTTTCTTGAAAAGGAAGTGTGTCATTGAGCGTAGAGTTGATATTGAACACGTGAGACAGTATGGATTAATGAAAGTTTTGGAGAGGGCAGGGTGGACCCCCATCCTGTCCTTGTACGGGTCAGCATACCCAGCCGTGGCCCAGATGTTATGCTCGTCTATGATGTCATATGACGAGCGAGCATTAGTGATTTTTCTTGAGATTGACCAGCGTCAGTTTGAGCAGACAGTTCCTTTGATTGCCGAGGTTATGGGTTTGAGCCGGAACCCATTAGTTGCACACTTGCTGGAGCTTAGGGGCTCTGAGAGAGATAAGGTGACTTCTAGACTGTGTGGGAGTTTGGTGAAGTGGAGGGATGATAATGCCCTTCCCTCTACTTTGTTGAGAGACCCTTATAGAGTTATGTATTGTGTATTTGTCAATAATCTGTACCCTAGGGCTGGGAATAAGACGGACATGACTTACCAGATGGTTCAGATCATGAACCACTTAGACTTAGGACTGAGGCCCTGTCTCCCCAGTCTAATTATGGACCAGATCCTTTGATACCTCTTCAACCCTAGAAAGATGACCCCGTTGCCATTTTCCTACCTTATGACTGAGCTTGCCAAGAGATAGGGTGTACTGCTTCCTTGCCCTGGGAATTTATTTACGAACCCCCTCTTACCCAGTACAGATTGATCAAGATGAATTTGCGCACTCAAGATGCCTCAGAGCACCGCGAGATGAAGAGAGGCTAGTCCAGCCAGGCCGGACCAGAGCAAGAGTAGCACGAGACCTTTTCAGCAGCGGCGACTTCGGGCACTTCAGGATCACATTACGTGTGGAGGAATATGACTATGGAGTCCCAACTATCTGCATTGGATAGGAGCGCGTTTGAGATGAAGACACCCGTACAGGACGGCATGGCTGAGAGCAGGTGCCATTTTGAGAGGATTATGGAGTTTTTGCAAAGTATCACTTCATCTTGTCACAGGACAGATGACGTAGTACTGCCGCCGCCGCCTGTTTCGACACCAGAGTTACCTCAAGAAGACCCCAGGAGTCAAAGAGAGATAGATCCCGAACTCACTGATCTCCCCGAGCATTATACGGAGCGGATTCCTACCAGCCTAACCTTGTGGCTGTTCTCTTTACTTTGCTTGATTTGTGTTATAGTAATTTTACCCCCTATCTGATTTGTACTAGTGGATGTTACCTTTGACTTGACATGCGTTATGTTTTTCAAGATCTCGTGGGTAGATCTGTTGTTTTGGAACCCAAAATGATTAGGATGACAGATGTATAGACATGGATGTTTTGCTTGTGTTATCTATGCTCTGACCTTTACTTCGTGTGGATTCTCTTGTTGAATGAGTTTATTTTCATTTGTTGTCGTTGTTGGGGATAGATACCCAGGCCAGTGTAGATTGAGTAATAGAGGTAGAGACCACCAAGATAAAAGCTTTCCCATACTTGAGACCAACCCTGACCTGTTTGGACCAACCTTATTGAATTTCGGGACGAAATTCTTTTAAGGGGGATATGATGTAATGACCCCAAAAATTTTGATTTTTGTAAGGGTAATTTAGTAATTTTACCCTGACTATTAGAGACACAACTATGTGCATTGCCTAGACCGTGGCCCCGTTTTGGTAGGATGTTAGCCTCCCAATTTATTTTGGACCTTATAAAACACATAGATACCCAATGGATAGTTAGATTGAGGATTTGAGTTAGCCCATTAAGCCATTTGGATGGTGTCACAACCCAAACTCAGAAGACCGCTTAGAGTTCGGAGGAGTCTGGATTACGACCTTCACTTCCTCGTAAGGAGAGTGGCAGTTGAATAACAGTTATAGTGCTAATCAATTTAAACCATCATTCAAAAATTCATAATGAAAATGTAATACTTAATTACATAAGGTGCAGCGGAAATTAAAGAAGACAGTTCTAGGTTTCAAATCAAATTTACAATTAGATACCAACACTAGTTTCTACAAAATGAGTCAAAATAAAACTATCAGAGTAGGAACAAAGCATTACAGTGAGTCACTCGTAAGAGTAGAACTCGACTTCCTCTTCAAAGCTTCCTACTTCCTTCACAGGTTCTTCCTTAGCAACGTCCTCTACTATGGACCCTGAAAAATATGTTGCTTAAAAGCATAAGCTATAAGCTTGTAAGTACTATAATTTCAGGAATATATAAGTCTGTCCTGAAGTTCTTTACATTCACATTTCTTTCAATTCTAAATCATAAGAGAAGTCAAACAGTTCAAATGCATGAGGTAAATTATTTTATTATGCATGCAATGCATCCTAGATTACAGAACCACACCAAGGTGAGCTAGCAAACAAGTCTATATGCAGTGCAAATGCAGCTCGGATAGAGAGTCAATCTAATATGTTTCCTCCTGATCCAACCTCCATTTCGGGGTGTCGCAGCAACCTGAATTCTCCCTAGGATGTCCCAGCAACCTGAATGCATCCCCTGTATATACGGTCCATGGAAATAGGGCTATTCTATGAATATCACGAAGTTCTAAGGGTTTTTAACCTACGAGGCACATCCCCCCACTTATTTTTTATCAGTGGTCCATAGACCAAGACTTGCAACCACCTACGGTATCCCTCAAGAAAACATGACTAGCTGACCAAACTATAGAGGTCCTTTCTTATATTTTCTTCTTCGTGGCCAGAGCCCTTGGGCTAAGAAAAAGTCTATTGGGTTAGCTACGCCCTCAACTCAATCTAGTCGGTCCCTCCTTAGATGTGATATTCACACCACACTCATGTTCAGTCACAAGACCCAACCTTGAGGTCTCAGAATACGGGGTTATTCTCTTTGACCAACTAGGGTCTAGAGTCTATGTTGTGCAGTGAAGTAGTGAAGTGGAACTGTGCACACTAACTAATCATACTGTTTTGTGTACAGGGTGTATTATAAACTAAACTAGCACTTACATCTATCCATGTCACTCACATCATCACTCTACACCCAATTAGTCCAGCTTAGGATAATAATTGTACTATTATCATACCATGTGCATCTAACTACTGTCCATCATGCATGAATTAGTGTACAGGGTGCGTTAAGTATGACATATGATTTCATCATGCATATAATTGTACATAAACACGAAACACACTACCATTCAACAAACATTTCATACAATCTATATCACCATGTCGCACACAAGTTCAGCACAAGTCATGCAACAGTCAACATGTAGGCAAGATATTCATCATTTCAACACTACACTAATGTACTACTATTAATAAACAGATTAATCCGATCTACTGGTTCGGTGTAGTCTTCGGCATAGACTTCGGCGCATTGAAACCTCTTTCGGCGACTTCCTCGGTGAACCACTCTGAGATTTGGCGACAGAACTTCCATTTTCGGCGACCATGTCGGTGCCCCAGTCGGCGCACCGAAGCAGCTTTCGGCGCCCTGAAGTAATTTCTGCGGTCTTTTCGGTTGACATTCAACCTCGGCGACGTTTCGGCGCACCGAATTGTTCGCCCTTGGCCCAAAATACATGTTCGGTGCCACCGAACGTACAGAGTGGTTTTTTCCAACCTATGTTATTTTCACTTGGTCTCATACATTCAAGAACATCATAAGAGTATTTAAACCATTCTAACAAGCATTAAACACCACACATACTTCACATTATGGGATTAAAATCGAAATGGATGTAAAAAGTAGAGAAATCATGATGCAACTAGTTATATTCATGAAATACGACTTACTAGCTTTCTCTTCAAGCAAAAAAATCAGAAAACTTTCTTTGAATCCTTCCTTCTTCAACCCTTTTGCTCTCTAACTTTTCTTCTTTTCTCAAGAGACAAATGACCCCTTTCTCATTTTCCTCTCCTTCTACCCACTCCAAGACATATGTCAACTTCTCTACCCTCCAATCCTAACTACCCAATCCTAACCCTTCCTTTCCAACTACTAAATCTAAGCCATCCATTTACACCACACTCATCCCTACCATACACTCATCACTCAATTTACACATTTAAAATAATTTTTTATTCAACACAAGGGTTTAACTATAGTGCTAAGCATGAGATTCTAGCAAATCACATCATAGTAATCTTTTGGTTGGTTTAACTCTGATTATAAATCAAATGGCTAGATAAGCTTATATTAAGGTTATAAATATAACGAGTTACCTCTTAATTGGTTCAGGCTATTATAGCCTTCCCCCCCTTAAATGAATTTCGTCCTCGAAATTCTACTGACCTTATGTGAAGAGTTGTGGGTATCTAGCCCGCATCTCGTCTTCAAGCTCCCAAGTCGCTTCTGACGTTCCATGATTGTTCTACAATACTTTCACCTTAGCAATGACTTTGTTCCGCAATACTTTCTCCTTCTGATCTAAGATTTCCACAGGTTGCTCTTCGGGGGTAGCATTTTCTCTGATGGTCACGGTTTATGAGTCGATTACTGAAGCTGGGTCTGGATGGTACTTTCTCAACATAGAAACGTGGAAGACATCTTGTACCAAGTCCATAGAGGATGATAGTATCACTCTATAGGCTACTTCTCCAACTCGCTCGAAAATTTCAAAAGGTCCAATGCGTCTTGGCACCAGCTTGCCTCTTTTACCGAATCTTAATACTCCATTAATCGGTGAGACTTTGAGGAATACCCAGTCTCCTACCATGAACTCAAATTTCCTCCTCCTCACATATGCATACTTCTTTTGCCGATATTGAGCTGTAAGTAACCGGTCTCTGATTAGCTTGATCTGTTAGGTTGTCTCGGCCACTAACTCTGGTTCCAACGGCACAAGAACACTGTCTTCATTCTAGCACAAAGGTGATCGACAAGGCTTTCCATACAGAGCTTCGAATGGTTCCATCCCTATGCTCGCTTGATAACTGTTATTGTAGGAGAACTCGACGAGTGCTAGATGGTCCTCTCAACTGCCCTTGAAATCTAGAATACACGACCTCAAGAGATCTTCCAGTACTTGATTCACTCTTTCAGTCTGGCCTTCAGTTTGAGGATGAAATGTGGTGCTGAAGTTGAGTTATGTATCCAATGCCTTGTGTAGACTCCTCTAGAATCTTGAAGTGAATTGTGAACCTCGATCTAACACTATGGTGACAGGTACTCCATGCAAACGGATGATTTCTCTCACATATAGTCTTGCCAAGTCGTCGGTGTTCGTTGTAGCCTTCAATGCTATAAAGTGTGCTAACTTGGTTAAGCGATCCATGATTACCCAGATCATGTCATGACCGTTGTGTGTCTTCGGAAGTCTTGTAATGAAATCCATAGATATGTGCTCCTATTTCCACTCCCCAATGGATAAAGGTTGAAGCATCCCTGCTGGCTTCTGATGCTCCATTTTCACTTGTCGGCACACTACGCACTTAGACACGAATTCTTCGATTTCTACTTTCATTCAACTCCACCAATAGTTATGCCAGAGGTCATAGTACATTTTGGTTCTGCCTGGATGAATAAAATACCGAGATCTATGAGCTTCAGCTAGGATCTCATTCTTCAAATCTTCATCTTGTGGTACGCAAAGACGTTCTTTAAATCTAGTGCTTCCATCTTCGGCCTTGGTCCAGTCGGTCCACTCCTCATCTACAGCTAAATCCTGCATCCATTTCTCATTCTGCTGAAGGTCGATGATCCTTGTCTTAAGTGAAGGCATGACGAGTATGTTGCAAAGTCTCACACCATCACTAGTCCTGCGAGCTATGGAGTTCAAATCTGTAAGTGATTCGTAGAGCTTCCATTCTTGAACTAGCATGTGGCCTACGATACTTCTAGGTTTCCGGCTCAGTGCATCTGCTCCTACATTGGCCTTGCCCGGATGATACTGAAGGGAAAAATTGTAATCGTTCACGAGCTCCATCCATCTTCTTTGGTGCATATTCAGATCCTTCTGGGAAAATAAGTACTTGAGGCTCTTATGGTCTGAGAATACCTCAAAGGTTTCGCCTACTATGTGATGTCTCTAGATCTTCCAAGCGAACATGATCCCTGCAAGCTCCAAGTCATGTGTAATAATTCCTCTCATGCGTCTTCAATTGCCTTGAAGCATATGCTACAACCTTGCCTCCTTGCATCAAAACACAACCAAGTCTGGACAGTGATGTGTCTGTGTAGACTACAAAGTCGATGCCACTAACTAGAATTGTGAGGACAGGTGTTGTAGTGAGTTTCTCCTTGAGAGTGGTGAAGGCTTCTTATCAAGCATCGTCCCAAATAAATTTTGCGTCTTTCCAGGTCAGCTTGGTTAGCGGGGACGCGATACTTGAAAATCCTTCAATAAATCTTCGGTAATAACCCGCTAATCCCAAGAAGCTACGAATTTCTAATACATTCTTGGGTTGCTCCCAGTTGGAAACTGCCTCCACTTTACTGGGATCCACAAGATACCTTCACTAGATACCACGTGTCCTAGGAACTTCACTTCATCCTTCCAAAACTCACACTTGGAGAACTTCGCGTATCATTAGTGGTCTACCAGGATCTGCAGGGCAATACTGAGATGCTCCTCATGTTCTTCTTTCGACTTGGAGTAAATGAGGATGTCGTCAACAAACACTACCAGAAATTTATCCAAGTAGGGCTTGGATATTCTCTGTATCATATCCATGAATACAGTCGGGGCATTAAACAGCCCAAACGGAATTACTACAAACTCAAAGTGTCCGTACCTCATTCTGAAAGCAGTCTTAGGGACATCTTCTTCCTTGATCCTCAGTTGGCGATAACCGAATCTGAGATTTATCTTCGAGAAATAAGACACCCATTGCAATTGGTCAAATAAATCATCAATACGCGGTAAAGGATATTTGTTCTTTAATGTCATCTGATTCAACTTCCTGTAATCTATACACAACCTAAGAATTCCGTCATTCTTCTTCACAAAGAGTACTGGTGCTCCCCGTGGAGAAGAACTTGGACGTATAAATTCTAGTTCTAATAATTCATCCAACTGCTTCCGCAGTTCAACCAGTTCTGTGGTTGCCAGACGATAAGTTGGTAATGCAATGGGTCGTACTCCTGCAACCAACTCAATGCGAAACTGTCACGCGCCAAAACCCGGCACGACTTCCCATGTGGAAAGGGTCCAATTTCGAGGCGAGACCTTCGGGATTCATTTCTGAATCGCGGATCAATACCACAAACAAGTTACAATGAATAAATTAAGAATTTATTCAACTCAAAGTAATAGAAACAATTAAATAAATAATTCTAAGTACTATAAAAAAAAATGGCACTCAGGTGGGCCTTACAACAATTTATCTGAAAATTTCATAACTAATCTAATGTTACTAATAAACCATCAACAGTAGCGAAGA
>JAUPMG010245938.1:0-22878 GCA_031762675.1 Pachysandra terminalis
ATTACCATAAGTTATGTATATTCATAAACATGCACACTCATACATTCTCTATGTACGGTTTACATCCTCTATTACTTAAGTATGAGCGATCATTCGCCAATCACATCAACATCATTCGGTCAAGTACCTTATGTACTTTATCACTTACGTGTATGAATTGTTCACATACAAATAGGTTTGAGCTCACCTCAATCAATGTCTTATCACTTGATTTGAAGTTATATATTTATATATATAACATGCAACTCATTAATTTGATTTACCTCATTATATATAGTTGAGGCTTATGTCATAGTCAGCTAACATCTTAGGTATTACCAGGGTACCTGTGTGCACCTAGTTTCACATACCATTCTATAAGTCCGAGTCCAGGTCCAGGTAGGTTTCTAGGAGCCACCGACCATATTAATCACCTACACACTAGTCACAACAATCCATACGGTTTTCGGGGTCTTGTGTAAACCCCAGGTTATACATATGTTCCTCTACCTTGCCAGGTGGTCCTAAAGTCATAGTGGTGGCACCCACTAGTAGGCATCCAATCCCAAACACCCAATAACTACACTCATACACCAATTAGTCATTATCAACAACTAACGCATACTCGGAGCATAAGTAATCAATGGTCCGAGAAGCAAGGTTCAGACGGTGGCAGTCTGGAAATCTGATGAAGTCTGAAAAATGTTGACTTCTCACCAAAACATTTTTAGAGTCCAGAAAATAACACTTTTCTTACCGGAGTTTGGACATCTAGTCTTAGGACGTTGTAATAAGATTTTACAAATTATTAGGGGCATCAAAGGTTAGTTAAAAGTGCCCCAACTCAAAAATGGTGTTTTTAACAAACGTCCTGAAAACCGGAATTTGTACTAAAACCCAAGAGTTGACTTTTTATACAAACAAAATTTGGGTCTGGGAGTATTTTTATTGAACTCAAATAGGGGGTGTTTGCTTATTTACATGTAATATCCTAAGTAAATGGAGAATAAAAATACGGGGACATTTAAATAAGATGTTGTCTGAAGGCCAAGCTGTCATGAGGACTAGTGCAGAAGAAACTAGGCCCTGAATGCCACTCTGTACATGGTCAGTGGGTACCGTCGGTGTCACCAACCAACTCACCGACCACCCCGTCGGTGGACCGACGAACCTGTCGACAGAAACCTATACAACCCGTCGGTGGGTACTATCGGTGGGCCGACCAACTCACCGACCAAGGGTTCCAAAGTTCATCTCGTCGGTGGGTCCATCGGTGGACCGACAAACTCGCCAACAGACGCGATTTTCAAACTAAAACATCAACTAAGTTCAAAAGCAACCCTAAGAACATTTTAACCAATTAATGAGCATTCTAAACTATCCATACAAGAATTTAATGTACAATCATGCTAAGTTAACCTTATGAACCCTAAATTGGGGTTTTTAACCTAAATCTCATATCTCTAAGATTATGCTACAATAGTACATGATTATCACTAACCATTATCATATATAACATGAAGAATAGTTCTATAAGAACTGGTATTTGGGTTTTTGCCTAAATACCCAAGAAATTGAGAGATTACTCGCCTTGGATTCGTTGATGCCGTCATTTCTATACACTCCATCGTTGTTGTCGCGTCCCCTTCAGTTCCTTATGCTCCAAGCTCCTTCTTCCTCATTGACTTGGTGACGAAAACCCTCTCAAACCCTTAGAGTTCCTCTCCTCTCTCTATATCTCTAAAATCTCAGCCAAAACAAATTAGGGTTATGAGTTATAAGGAGTATTTATACTCCTCAACTCAAACTAGGGCCCTGTTTGTCTCTGCACATTGGGGTTTTCACTTAATTGGTGATTTAACCCAACTCTCAAGGTATTAAGTCCTAGTTTTAAGTTTGGAGCTCACTCACACCATGATACACCCTCTACTAGCTAAATCCGTACATCCCTATCCACTTCGTGGTGCATCCCTTTCCACTGGATGGTGCATCCCTGTCCACTGGATGGTGCATCCCTATCCAGTTGGTGGTGCATCCCTGTCCATTGGGTGGGGCATCCCTATCCAATAAGTAGTGCATCCATGTCCACTTGGTGGTGCATCCCTGCCCACATAGCTTTGCATCAATGCATCACCAAGTGTGCAAGGGAAGGCCCACTAGGTGGTGCATCCATGCCCACTTAGTTGTACATCCTTGCAGCTCCAAGTGTGCAACGGTACGCCCACTGGGTGGTGCATCCTTGCCTAGTAGGTGTTGCATCCCTTCTCCAAAAAGAAGATTATCATTTCATTATGTGAAATTTACACAGAACATTATAATTTTAGCACTCCAACAACATCTGAGTAATAGAGAAAGATGTTTTATTGATTCTGGTGACATATGCTGAAGCTATCTTTGTTCTCTTTTTCTAACAGTATGTGTACCTTGTTATTAGTGAATGTAAAGTCTTTATTCATATAATATGTCCATGCATTTTTAACTTGTTATGTTTGCAGCTTTAAAATTTTTGAATTTAAAAAGATTTGTGGATCTGATATGCTCAAAGTTGTTGACATGACGAAGAGGAAGGGTCGAGAGAGGATGCAACATCCTTTGACATTAACATCGAGTTCACCACAGATGAAGAGGATGAAGTACGATGTATGATAATATCTATTTGTTCTTGCACTTATGGACATGTTTTAAGATCTATACTCCTTATTTTTTTTGTACTAATCTAATTATCTAATTCGATTAGCGCAACAGTCGGAATGATTTAGTTGATAAATCGACTTTTAATTCAAAACTATTAATGTATTTTTAATAAGCTTCCTAGTGAATTATCAAAGGTTTCATAGCGAAAAAGAAGCTTATAATTTCACTATGTTAAATTTATAGACGACATAATAATTTCACCACTGCAATAGCATCTAAGTAATAGAGAAAGAGCTTTTAGTGATTATGGTCATTTATGCTGAAGCTATGTTCATATAACATGTTCATTGCATGACTACCTTGATGTTATTTTTGTAGCTCTAAAATTCGTGAAGTTAAAGCGATTGGTGGATCTGATATGCCTACAGTTACTGACATGATGAAGGGGAAGGGTTGAGAAAAGATGCTACATCTGATGACCTCGAGAGCAACTTCATCATAGAGGAAAAGGATGAAGTATGGTGGATGATAATATTTATTGGTTATTGTACTTATGGACATGTTTAAGGATTTCTATTTATTATTGATTGTTTGACTAATCCGATCATCACAACAGTCGCAATGATTTGATTGATAAATCGACTTTTAATTCATTTTTATTAACGTATTTGTAATAAGATTTGTAGTGAACTTTGAAGGTTTCATACCTAAAACACGTGTTTAATTTTTAAGATGCATAATGTAAAAACATGAAACTGATCGTACAGTTAACCCAATAAGAAAACTCATACAAATGATGCATAAATAGGAATCTAACCGGATTCAGCGGCTTGCTTGATGGGATTAGAAATTGAAGTCATCAGAATCATATTCTCGCTGCTGATTAGTAGTCTCATTGAAGAAGTCTGATTTTGTTTGATATTCATCGAAAATATCGCTAATCTCCTGCGCTGGAGGTTCGCTTATGTCTACTTCTTCATAATCGAGTGAATGCTCATGGCACCACTCCTTAACAAGGTGACGCGATGGGCTTCGTGGTTGTGTTTGTCGGAACACCAACCTACTACGATCAACGTTGTTCAACCTCCTTCGGTTGTTCATGTTGCCATTCCATCGGTTGTTTATGTTGCCTTAAAAACGTGAAATAAATTCTCAATATTACAACCAACAACTCCAACATTGTTAATATGTCTACTTATAATGAACCATGAACTGTGAACTAAATGTATTTAATTGTATTTTTTTCGTACATTTTGATTTGACAGATCATTGCCCATGTCAAATCTCCCTGGACGAACACAACTCCCTATGACTCTTCAATGACATAATTTATTTGTACTCATTGTTCTTGACAAGATGATCTTTGAATCCCGCACACAAGTCCCTATACCTCAATAATGACGTGTGTAAAGGAATATATTCGCTACAGATGTTTGCCCTCCCACTTTGTTATCTCCTTGTATATGAAAATACAAATTGATATGACAATACCTGCAGACTGAACCTTGCACACAACTCCCCATAATTCAATAGTGGCATATTGAAAGTAATATATGCATTATAATTTTTTTATTGAACTTTTTTAGTTTGTGCAGATTTACAAGTGTGCTTAATACATTCATAAGTATTTTCAGCCTAGTTACAAGTGTATTTAACACATTTACAGGTCTTTTTAGAACAATTAAAACTCTATTCATCAACCAATTGGTGTGATAATAAATGGAATGATAAATCCATTATAGGTATTTTTTGAAGATTTACAAGCCTGTTTAGGACATTCACAAGTATTTTCAGCATAATTACAAGTATATTTAACACATTTACAGATCTTTTCAGCACAGTTAAAACTCTATTCATCAACCAATTTATGTGTCAATACTATTTTCTGCACAATTACAAGTTGTAAGTGCTATGATATAAGAAGGAAAGTTCATATTTTGCAACGGACAATGATTGATACAACAAAGTAATTGATATTGATTGGGATACAACAATACATTATAACTTCAACTGAAAATACTCTTAATATGAAGTGCTACTATAGAAAGAAAGCTCATCACTTATTCAAATCTAATTTGTTGAACTCATCCAATATCCAACGGCCAAATTGAGCAACTCTTTCAAATGCCTCGACCTCAGTTTTAATCAGGTTTTTAATACATTGGGCGTTGCCTATATCTTCCATAACTAATTTATTTACATGATCCGCCATATTGTCATCTCTCTCTTTGCTTTTGACTCAAGAAAAGTATCCACAAGCGGGATCTCGTGCCTACAAAACCTGATAAAATAATATCAATTAGTACAAGTGCTTAGGAATCAACTTGCTGTCTTGTTTGGAAAACTAACCGTTGAGTTAGGACATGCAAAGAAACGACATCCGCAAGAATTCTTCTTCTTCGATGTCAAAATCTTACAAGGCCCTGCTTTGCAGAGGCACAACTTATACTCGTATTCCCACATAAAGAATCCACAGTCCTTAATGTCATTGTTTCCTCTTTGTTTACGCTGCAGTTCAAACTATGCAGGTTAAACGAACTATCTATTTAATTGTGAAGCACCAAATGATACCGTGCAGTAATGTTTAAGCATACCCAGTAAGGACATCTGTAAAACTATCGATCTGGATTACTTTCTGTATGAGACATCAATCGAACGCACTGACCACGTTGGTAGACATAAACAAGTAAGTTGTTTGTACTGGTATGTGAGGATGATGATGATGCCATGTTCCTATTGGATTCTTCTTGCACCAGAGATTGGAGCGAGCACGATGATTGTTGTCTGGTTTCGTTATCTTACAAATTTATAATAGTGAAAGAGCGTGCACTATTAAGTAACATGAATGTTTCTTTTATTATTATACGACATATCCGATATATGTAATAAAGTAACACAGTTGAGCATATATGCATAATTGTTTTAGTTGCCTTCATAGCTGCTAAATAAAAAGGATTCATTAGTTTCAGATAGTTTAATTTACATCGTGAGATTACAACGCGAGTCGACTAGAGGGCCTAGCAAAAAAAACCAAAAAAAAAAACAAAAAAAAAAATCAAAAAAGAGCAATAAAAAACAACCACAATGATACAAAGATTGACTAGGAGATAGCAGTTTCCACTACAAATAGATTGCATTGAAAGGGAGATGATGTCTTCCATTTTAGGTACGTCCATCTGAATCGAATGAGCTGCTTCCATCTTGCCTCTTGGTGATGGACATAGTATTGGGATCCTCGATTATGAAATTTGCGGATGCAAGGAATTGCTCACTGACCCCGTCCGCAATTAGGCTCCTGTGTACTTCCTGAATTCTGCCATAACGGTAGATGTGCTTTCTCATCCGCTTAATTTCTTTTTCGAGCCTGAAATTGGCTGCACGTACTTCGTTCGCATCTCCCTCGGCATTGTCCGAGAGACACGATGAGGAATGGGAATCCCAAGGTTTCGGCATTCAAACTGAAGCTCCATTGCATTGCTATATAAGTTTTCCCACTTTATTTTCCTGATTACGAAGTCCCATGTTGGGTTTCCTACTGCTTCGTTATTTGCCATCTACCTCTATATTCGATATCAATTTCAAAGTTGGTAGCAATGCTGCTATGTGTGCTTAGTAATTGAAGTCAAGTCTAATATTTATAAACTCAATTTGAGAGTTGCTAGCAGTGCTTTACATCTTGTCATCCTTCTTTCAATTCTGAACAATATTGAAAATAAAATTATTGTAACACATGTGAACAGTTACAAGTCTTCATAGACTTGTAACTGTTCAACTTACAAGCCTTTAAGAATGCTGTAAAAGTTGAACAAATTACAAACAACTAAAGCTGCCACAAAACACCATTGAAAATACAAATTGATATGACATATATCTATAAGACTGAACCTTGCACACAACTCCCCATACTTCAATAGTGGCATATTAAAAGGAATATATGCACTACAATTTTTATTGATCTTTTTTAGTTGCTTTTCTTTTTTATTTGTTTGTATATAAAAATACAAATTGATGTGATAATACCTGCATAAATGGAATGATATGGAATATTGAAAGAAATATACGCCCTACAATTTTTTATTGATCTTTTTAATTTTGTGTAGATTTACAAATCTGTTTAGCACATTAACAAGTATTTTTAACCTTGTTACAAGTATATTTCACACATTTACAGGTCTTTTTAGAACAGTTACAACTCTATTCAATATTAATTACTCTTTTCAATCTAGCACAATTACAAATTACAAGACAAACTATTATTATCCGCCCAAGACATATTTCTAAACATCATTAAAATTCATTACACGTCAATCGTGAATTACAGCTTCACAGTAATAGCTCAAACATCTCAGTAACCAGAAATACTCCCCAATAGCAAAGCTGTAAGGCTAAATGGGAGTTACAATGCTGAAGAGAAGGCTTACTATGTAGTAAAACTCACAATTAGTACATAAATACATTATACGATATTCAGTTACATGTCCGAATCTGACTAGTTCGACATCTCCGAATCAAATATAAGAGAAGCTGGTAAATTATTTGCAATGTCTGGAAATCGAATATCCATATTATGCGCAAAGTAAGAGATGTGATTTTCCCTTCTAATTCTTACTCGCATCCTCTTGACCTCGCGATGCATGCGCTTAATGGCAAGGTATAGCCGGTAAATGTTATATCTTTGCATTGTCTGTGCGCGTTGCATAGGTACATGCAAACGACCATTGCGACATTCAGTGATGAGATGCTCTGCTCGAGCACTATGTCGCGTCCATTCTTGGAAGAGCCATTCATGCTCTATGCAATGATCATTTTTGATTCCAGGCATTTTGGCTTCTAGTAATGGGAATTACTCAAACGTGCTTAAAGATCTTGGGGTAACTCATTCAAATCTTTATTTTTTTCATGCCAGCTAAGAGTTTATTAAAATACTTGTACTTCAAAGCTTGGCAACACATTGAAAATACCATTGTTAATACAAATTGATATGACAAATTACTGCAAGACTAAACCTTACACATAACTCCCCATACTTCAATAGTGGCATATTAAAAGGAATATATGCACTACAATTTTTTATTAATCTTTTTTAGTTGTTTGTATTTTTTATTTGTTTGTATATAAAAATACAAATTGATGTGATAATACCTCCCGCATTCAACTCCCCATGCATCAATAATGACATTGTAGAGGAATACATTCGCTACATATGTTGACCCTCCCACTTTGTTATCTCCTTGTATATGAAAAATACAAATTGATATGACAATACATGCAGAAATGGAATGATATGACCAATCAATGCAATACTGAACCTTGCACACACCTCCCCATACTTCAATAGTGGCATATTGAAAGGAATATATGCACTGCAATTTTTTATTTATCTTTTTTAATTGTTTGTCTTTTTTATTTGTTTGTATATGAAAATACAAATTGATGTGATAATACCTCCCGCACACAACTCCCCATACATCAATAATGATATGTGTAAAGGAATACATTAGCTACATATGTTGACCCTCCCACTTTGTTATCTCCTTTTATATGAAAATACGAATTGATACTACAATAAATGCAGAAATTGAATGATATGACCAATCACTGCAAGACTGAACCTTGCACACACCTCCCCATACTTCAATAATGGGATATTAAAAGGAATATATTCACTACAATTTTTCATCGATTTTTTTATTTGTTTGTATATGAAAAATACAAATTGATGTGACAATACATACAGAAATGGAATGATATGGTCAATCACTGCAAGACTAAACCTTGCACACACATCCTCATACTTCAATAGTGACATATTGAAAGGAATATATGCATTACAATTTTTGATTGATCTTTTTTTGTTGTTTGCCTTTTTATTTGTATATGAAAATACAAATTGATATGATAATACCTGCATAAATGTAATGATATGGCATATTGAAAGAAATATATGCCCTACAATTTTTTATTGATCTTTTTAATTTTGTGTAGATTTACAAGCCTGTTTAGCTCATTGACAAGTTTTTTCAGCCAATTTACAAGTATATTTAACACATTTACAGATCTTTTCAGCACAGTTATAACTGTATTCATCGCGAATTACTCGTTTCAGTTTAGCACAATTACAAGTACTTTGTCAACATTTAAAAGTCTCTTGTGCATATTTATATGTATTTGAACCAAAGTTATAGTTTATATAAGTTATAACCTATGTAAGTTACAACTTACAAGACAATATTATTATCCACCCAAGACATAATTATGAACAGCATTGAAATTCATTGCATATCAATTGTGAATTATAACTTCAAAGTAATAGCTCAAACATCTCAGTAACCAGAATTACAATGCTGAAGAGAAGGCTTACTATGCAACAAAACTTACAATTAAAACATAAATACATTATTCGATATTCAGCTAGATGTTAAAATCTGATTCGTTCGACATCTCCGAATCAGATATAAAAGGAGGTGGTAAATTTTTCACAATGTCTGGAATACTCATATTACGTGCAAAGTAAAAGATGTGATTGTCCCTTCTAATTCTTAGTCACATCCTATTGAGCTCGTCATACATGCGCTCAATGGCAAGGTATAGCTGGTAAATGTTATCTCTTTGCATTGTTTGTGCGTTGCATAGGTACACACAAACCTCAATTGCGACAATCACTGATGAGTTGCTCTGCTTGATTACTGAGTCACGTCCATTGTTGAATGAGTGCTTCATGCTCTATACAACGATTATTTTTTAGTCCAGGCATTTTGGCTCGTAATGATGGGAATTACTCAAATGTGCCTAACATAAGACACTACCTATTTATAGGAAAAACCAATATAAGAATATTGCTATATTATTTTGTGCATGTGAGGTGGTGTTCTACACATTTACCCGTATTTTTAAAACATTTAGAAGTATTGTAACAACTGTTTCAAGTCAGCTCTGAGACTTGTAAGTGTACATCTTACAACTGTTCACACTTACAAGTCATGTTGTGTAGGTGAGCTGTTATTGTGTCTATAATGGCTTGTTCAGTCATCTAAGAGACTTGTAACTATAGTTTAAGACAATTCAAAACTTAATTATTTCCAAGTTGCAAAGCTGCAACTTACATGTCCTATTATTGTGCATGCTTCATGTTCTGCATACTTTATAGGGAGAACTCATTTTTAGTTATACTTTTTATAAATATCTTAAAGTTAGCGACCACTTGTTCCAAAATTTTAAGGATGCACCACCTAATGGGCCTATCCTTGCACACTTGGTGGTGCAAGGGTGCCCTACCCATTGGGCATCCCTACGGGGTTGGACCACTTAGTGGGTAGGGATGCACCACCCAGTGGGGATCCCTTTCCACACTTGGTGGTGCAAGGATGCACCACCAAGAGGGAACAGATGAACAACCCAATGGGCAGGGATGCACCAACTAGTGGGCATCTAACCAAAGTTGGTAGTGCAAGGATGCACCACCTACTGGGCATCCAACAACACTTGGTGGTGAGGGGTTGGATTACTCAGTGGTAGGGATGCACCACCTAGTGGGCATGGATGCACCAACCAGTGGACATAGATGTACCACCCAGTGGGGATCCCCTTCCACACTTAGTGGTGCAAGGATGCACCACCAAGTTGGAAAGGATGCACCACCCAGTGGGCATCCAACCAATGGACGTGGATGCACTACCCAATGGGGATCCCCTTCCACACTTGGTGGTGTAAGGATGCACCACCAACTGGGAAAGGATGAACCACCCAGTGGGCATCCAACCACACTTGGTGGTGAGGGGTTGGACCACTCATTGGGTAGGGATGCACCACCTAGTGGGCATGGATGCACCAACCAGTGGACATGGATGCACCACCCAGTGGGGATCCCCTTCCACACTTGGTGGTGCAAGGATGCACCACTCAATGGGCAGGGATGCACCACCCAGTGGGCATCCAACCAGTGGACATGTATGCACCACCCAGTGGGGATCCCCTTCCACACTTCGGATAACCACCCAGTAGGCATCCAATCACAGTTGGTGGTGCAAGGATGCACCACCAACTGTGGGCATCCAACCACACTGGGTGGTGAGGGGTTGGACCACTTAGTGGGTAGGGATGCACCACCAACTGTTGGCATCCAACCACACTTGGTGGTGAGGGGTTGGACCACTCAGTGGGTAGGGATGCACCACTTAGTGGGCATGGATGCACTAACCAGTGGACATGGATGCACCACCTAGTGGGCATCCAACCACACTTCGTGGTGAGGAGTTGGACCACTTGGTGGACAAGGATGCACCACTAAGCGGACAGGGACGCACCACCTAGTGGGGATCCCATTGCACCAAATCAATCGGAACCATAAGACGGTAGTACTCATCCAAATTAACTCAATACAACATATTCTTATTCACTCAATCCAAAATCTGAACCACAGTAAAATAAAACATAAATAAATTAATCATGTCCAGAAACACTTCCCAATAGCAAGTAGCATCCCATCATTAACACGTCGCATATCTGCAAAAGCTAACAATCGCTTCTAATTCTTCTACGGAGTACTCAATGCAATTATGCTCACTAAGCAACAACTCCTTTGCAATAGTTCTTCGTAGAGTACCGAGAGAATGCTGCAAATGCAAAACACAATTTACGATAGTTGCGTAGCATCTTAAAGTACATCATGGAAAGCATATAATAAACAATGAGAACACATATCCCTTACATATTCGATCTGGATGGGATCCAAGCCACCATTCCATGATTGCATAAACATGCACGTATAGATGCCACAATCATGTCTGTAATAGATGAAAATAATAAATCCAACACTCCTCTTATTACAAAACATTAAATTACAAAATAGTGTATTACAAAGAGTTTAAAGTTGAGCTTTCAACTCTACTTACACATTATTTTGTTGTGGAACGTTGCAGCAAACAACTTTCCAATCACTTAAATCACAGGGACACCCCAGTGCTTCGAAAATATCATAGCACTTCATTTTCTACAACACTACAATATAACAACTATATTAGTCTACCAATTCAGAATACATCGACAACTTAATTGAGCAAGTGATAACAACCAATTTATCGATAAGAATGTTCTGGCCACGTGAACCCTTGTACTTCACTTTGTCCGTTTCTTTCGCATACACTGAGACCATAGAGTCTATATTTGAATTCTACAAAGATCCATGTTGAATACACAAACATACCAGTGTTAGTATTGGCATACTGAAAAGAATATCTATGTGACCAAGGAAGTATCATACATATGCACGTCTAAAGCAACTGGAATTGATGAACGTGGAAGTAATATCATACCAAATTGCATCTTGCTATATTGTATCCCACGTGCTTATCCTTCCAAAGGGGCTTATGTGCATAAATCCCTCCGAATGAACCACTATCAATCATATTCTATTGAGAACAGTCAAATTTAGGAATGATAATGTAAATTGTTGAATATATGAAATTTTAGTGAGAACTGTCATTCACCGTTACTATGGAGGAGAAGTAATGCTTTTTTACCGTCCCTTCCTTCGACACTTGATCCAACATGAGCTTCATCACGAAGACATCGATAATCTACACGTACAGAGAGATGAATTTATTTTAATAAAAAAATTTACATCAATTCGGGAGAAGAAGATAGATAACAATGTTGGGTGCTGTACTTACATCGTCAATTATGAGCTTCCTTTGGTAACAATGTCTTAACATCTCTATGGGTTAGTGTGCATGATTTTATATTCGCCAACACTTCACTGCATACATTACATTACCTTGATAGATATTAATGCTAAAATACAATATAGCTGAAATACATTATCATACCTTCCTTTTCTTGTGGGTGGAATACGTAGTCCAGTACAGCTCGTGCTAGTGAATCCTCATCCACAGTGGTACGTTCTTCTCTCTATATGAATGTGTCTAACACTTAGTAATCCATAACCGGTTATCACAATCATTATATCAATGTTGGTGCAATAAAAGATAAATGATAGTACCTTTGCGCACTCCCACTTTCCTTTTTTTTATTCACTTTTAAGGAAATTTTCGAGTATATAACAAATGGCGATTTCAACCATTTACTCTGAAGCCTTGTTCTTGCCTCTAACTCTTCATTTGGCATTGCTTCAGAGTAGACTTCGTTTGCTGAGGAGATTGCCGAAGCGGGGGTGCCACTCAACAATGATCTCCCATCAAAGTCTACAATAATTTCACCATCATTTACAGCCTGATGAAGTCGCGGACTAGCATGGCATGTTTCGGCTTCAATTGGTGGCTCCTGGGGGTCCCACTAGCATCACACTGAACCTGATCAAGTGCTGGACTTGCATGCTCTAATTCTTCATTTGGTGTTGCTTCAGAGTAGACTTTGTTTGCTTAGGCGGTTGCCGAAGCGGGGGTGCCACTCAGTAATGATCTCCCATCAAAGTCCACAATATTTTCACCATCGTTTACAACCTGATGAAGTCGTGGACTCGCATGGCTTGTTTTGGCTTCAATTGGTGGCTTCTGAGGGCCCCCACTAGCATCACGCTGAACCTGATCAAGTGCCACACTTGCATGGCTAGCACGTCTTGGCTCGGATTCAACCATTTATGGGCAAGGCTGATTAGTTGCAGCTTTCGATAAGGTATTGGCATCAGTTGGAGAATGCATCCCACCATCCTCCTAACTTACATCTACCAATGGATTGCTATCCTCGAGAGCTTTGGACAGAGCCTCAATGTCCTACAATAAGTTCAGAATATGGATTGAGCTTAGGCCATGTAGTGGTAATTAGAATATAACAGTACACATTATTGAAATATATGGCAAAACCATGAGACAAATATAATTACCCCAATCTTAGTTATAATATACAAAATCTGATCTTCGATGCATTTTAATCTTGAATCAATATATTTTCACTCTGGTGCTTCCTTAACCGATTGCTTAAGGACCTAAAGTTGGTTAGTAAGTAAGTCAAAATTAAGTGTACAAACCAATTAACTGTTTCATTCAAGTATTACCTTCATCGTTTGCTCGATGACCTGAAGTTTGATAAGTAGTAAAAAATAAGAATTTAAGTTTACAAACCAAATTGAAGAAATAGAATATAGGGGATATTACAATCCAACTATACGGTATAACTGCATGAGTAGATGGCATGGTTACCTCTATTCTGTTCAACAAGGTATTGGACCTAATTGGACCCTCATGATGTTCTCTTCTTGACTCATTACTACCATTCTCCTCCACTTGTTGCTCAGCTCGACTTTCAGTTTGGTCTGTTCCAATTGTGTTGCCACTAGTAATGTGATCATACAAAATATGTAGTATGTTTAAAAATGTATCTTAGTTCTTCTAACTTATTAGGAAAAAAATGACTTACAAGAAAAGTAAATTTGTGCAATTGAGATCTTACTTGGAAGAATAATAGGCAACCATCAACGGATCGACGTTCAGAGCCCAAAGAAGCTATTTGGCTGACCAACCATTCTAACACAAATTTTTCCCAATTATACTTGCCAATGTTTTCAAGTTTAGCTAAGGAATGAAATAGCTTAGGGCTCACAACTGGTTTTGTGGTTTGACAAAATAAGATACCCAAGGGAAACAAAATGAAGGATCTCTTGAAATCTTCATCCACATCATGACTTCCGAGTCGTTCATCTAAAATGGCAATGGGGATTCCTTTTGATGTAGAATGGTAAGACGAGCGAACATGATGGACATGTTTGTTGCTAGTTGTTGGTATGTCCTTCCCACTGGCGAATAGCCCCATTAACTCCTCAACCAAACTAGGTGTGACATTGATATCAACTTCGTTGATCTTTATGGCACATTTCTTAGTGTCAAACTCCCTCACCATACTCTCACACATATATCATTAGTTTCTTTATTGAGGGCACAGTAATCAATACACATTCTCCAACTCCCGTCATTTTTTTAACCAATAAAATTGGAGATGAGTACGGACTTTGACTTGGGACGATCATCCCATCTTTTAGCACATCTCGTACTATTTTATCTATTTCCTTCTTTTGAAAATAGGGATATCTATAAGGAAGTACGCTAACTGGTTTAGTTCCCTCTAAAAGTGAAATTCTGTGATCACAAGGCCGTGAAGGTGGTAGTCCACATGGCTCTTCAAATATTCCCTTAAATTCGTTCAACACATCTTCAACAAGTGGACTCTCATTTGGACGTTGACGGAATTGAGGAGTTTCAGTAAGAGTGGATATCTGCAAAAGAAATCCATGCTTCCTTGATTTACTCCAATCTTTCTCACGTGGGTCACCAATAATCTCCATCTCCTTAGATTTCTCACCTTGAAGAAGGTAAGGATTCCCATTCAAACTGAATTGCATCGTAAGATTCTTGAAATCCCAAGTGATAGAACCAAGAGTCAGCAACCAGTGGGCCCCTAGTACAGCTTCACATCCACCAACAGAAAGCAGATAGAAGTCAATTAAAATAGGTAATCCATTAAATAATAAAGTGACGTTTTTCACCCTTCCTTCATTTTTGATCCATTCTCCAGTGGCAACCATCACCTCCACATGCTTATCTGTAGCAATTTTTAACCCCAATTTATGAGTAAATTTGGGATTTAAAAAATAATGTGTGCTACCAACGTCGATAAGCACCAAAGATGATTTTTTATTGATTGTTCCTTTGACTTTCATCGTCTGTGGAGAATTAACTCCAGTAATTGCATGAAGAGAAATATCAAGAGATGCATCACAATCTGCAACTTCCTTTTCAACTTCCGAGGTAACAACTACTTCATCGTCACTTTCTTCATCTTCCCCTCCATCATCGAATGATCCCTCCATTAAACAAATTCTTTGAACTTTACATCGGCAGCCTGGACCAAATTTCTCATCACAATAGTAGCAAACGCCCCAGTCCCTACGTTCCTTCATCTCCGTAGGAGTTATATTTTTAACAGGCATTGTAAAAAAAAGTTGATATCCTGTATTGTTAGGAACGTATGCTGCTTTGTTTCCTTCGGGACGGTAAGCCCTTTTTTCTGAATTGATTCTTTCTTCCTGTACACATGCAAGTCCAACGGCCATCGATAACGAGATTGGTTTCAACATTTGCACCATGAATTTAATCTCGTCTTTCAAACCTGCAACAAAGCAACTAATCAAGGCTGAATCACTCAACCCATCAGTACGATTTGCTAGTATTTCAAACCTTGTTTGATATTCCTCCACATTAGCAGTCTGACGCATTTTAGTCAATGTTGTTGTTGGATCTTCAAATTCGGTAGGACCTAATCGCACTTCCAACGCACGAAAAAATTCCTCCCAAGTAGTAACTTCTCCCGATATTTCCATCCAACGAAACCAGTGCAAAGCTTTCCCTTCAAAATGAAAAGAAGCAATCACCAATTTTTTATGATGGGGAGTTTGGTGAAGATGAAAATATTGTTCGGCACGGTATACCCAACTTGAAGGTTCATCACCAAAATGTTTTGGAAATTCAAGTCGAATTCACCGAGTTTCAAACACTCTTGGTTCATGACATTGATTTTCATTTCTTTTATTATTAGACCTTCCATTGAACCTTCTTCTCTATGTGGAGATAGAAAACTAACCTTGTCTAACTCTTTCCGTAGCATTTCCTATTGTGCTCGAGATTCTTCCCGTTGTGCTTGGGATTCTTTCCACAATCCATTAAGTATCCTTCCATGACTATTGGAAGTCTCCTTAATTAGCCTAGTGGTCTCATTCAAATTCGCCATTCGAGTGCCTTCCCCCATTTGCAAAAACGCCGGCTCTGATTCCAATTTGATACGTGACTTTCAGATATTGATTAAAGGTTAATTTTGAGGATTAGCAAACCTCCAAGGACAAAGTTCATACAAGATTCAACGTAATTCTAAATTCGAGTGCAGACTGAATTTAAATACATCTGTAGATAACTACCCAAACTAACAGGTAACTATCCAATTATTTAAGATAATTACTAAAAGACCCCTCCTACTTAATTGAAACTGAATAACTGCATCATAACTTCTATTGATCGGTCCCCACAATTCTAGACGTGTCTGGCAAAACCACCTTGCTGACTTGGCATTGTCCTTAACTCCAATATACTTGCATTGCATGCAAATAATATATGAGCCTCAACCTCCATGCACGCGATTATCATAATCATGTATCATTGCCCATCCGTTGAAAAATCCTTGTCCTCATGGTTTAAATTTGGAAATTTCTCCTTGATTTGTTGAAAAGGCTCCCATGTGGCATTCTTGACATCAGCTCCCATCCATTTAATCAGAACATATGTAACTGGATGATTCCCCTTTTTGATAATTTTTCTATCCAAGATAAGTTCTGGTAAAACTTGAAATATTCCTTCATCTGAAACTGGAAGCAATAAGTTTTGTATCTCATGTCGATCTCCAATTTTCATTTTTAGACAAGAGACATGGAAGACAGGATGTATGTGTGATCCAATGGAAAGCTCCAGTTTGTATGCCACACTCCCAATTCGTTGGACAACCCTGTAGGCCCTATAATATCTAGGAGATAGCTTCAAATTTTTCCTCATAGCCACAGAGTTTTGACAACCAGGTTGGAGTTCAAGATAAACCAAATCTCCTACGTCAAACAATCTTTCGAATCTTTTTGAATCTACAAATCTCTTCATACATCATTGGGAATCTATCAAATTCTCCTCGAGCAATTTTAACACGTGATCTCTACTCTTCAAAGAGTCTTCAATGGCCTATACTTTGCTTGTGCTTAGCACATAAGATAATAAACTGAGGAGGAACCCTGTAGACGGTCACATGGTGTTACCTTTGTTGATGAATGATAATTAGTACTATAAAAATACTCAGCAAGAGATAACTATTGGACCCATTGCTTAGGTTTTGATCCAACAAAGCAAGTAAATAATTCTCCAACCCTTGGTTGACCACTTCAGTTTGACAGTCCGTTTGAGGATGATAAGAACTCATGTGGAGATAAGTACCATGTAACTTAAATTATTCCCTCCAGAAATTTCCAGTGAATGTGTGCTGTCACAATCGCTAACAATTGTGATTGGCATGTTGTAAAGCTTGAAAATATTATCCACAAATAATTTTGCCACTGATGAATCCGTACAAGGATGTGAAAGGGAGATGAAGTGTTTGTACTTTGTTAATCGATCTACTACCACCAAGATAACAATATGGTCGTTAGATGTAGGAAGACCTTCAATAAAGTCCATTGAAATGTCTATCCAAACCTTAGTGGGAATCGGTATAGATGAAGGAATCCTGCATGTGCTACATTATCCGTTTTGACACGTTAACAAGTGTCACACTCAGATAAACCTGCGCACGTCATTCTTCATTCTTTCCCAAAAAAATCTTCTTTTACTCTTTTGAAAGCGGAATGAAATCTAGAATGGCAGGCTGTTGGAGAAGAATGTAGTTGGTGAAGAATTGTATTGATCATACGACTCCTTGAATTGATCAGTACTCTTCTTTTCTAGTATAAGAGCCCATCATGGAGAAGATACCTTTCTGTACTCAATTTCCCTTCCTTATAGTGCTGGACCTTATCCTTATATTCAGGATAATTAGGCTACAAATATTCCTCCTTTATCTGGTCGATCCATGTTGGAGTGGGTCCCGAAATTCCAAAAAATTCTCCTTGTGCGTCTTCCTTCCTGGAGAGTGCCTCAACCACGTTCTCTCTCCCCGCTTTTGAATTTTACTTCAAAATTATAACCCATTAAGTTTCATAGCCACCTTTGCTGCATAGGAGTGCCGATCCATTGTTCCAAAAGATACTTGAGACTGTTGATCCGCTATGATGATGAACGTTCTTCCCACAATATATATAATTACCCAAACAAAATAATAGGGTTAATGTGTAAATAACAGAAAATTTGGGGTTAATTTAAAATTTTAGTAACAACTGCATCGTTTGACTTCTGACTGATTGTGATTGGTGAGTTGTACAATTAGGAAACTAAGCTTCAGCACACACAATCATAACTTCTAAAGTAAAACATGTGGCTAGGATCTTGTAGGAAGTTTCAATCTTCAATCAATGGCTGAGATTTAAAAACTAATAATTAGTAAGTACTCTCTACAAACAAAGTTAGTAATAAAGCTAGGATTCTAAAACTGAAATAGTAATAAACCAACTTAGAAAGAAACCAATATTAGCTGGAAAATTAATTTAAAGGTTAAGATTCAAACTAATTAATCAAAAGGCTGAGATTAAGTGTCTATAGTTACTAATCTTAGAGTTCCTAAGTGCCTATATAAACTCAAGGCCTTGGGAGGTTGACTCATCACATGGAGAAGAAGAAGAGCAAGAGGTGTAAGTCTCTACACCAACCTTCAAATCAAGGTAACTTTGTTTATGATTTTAATAGGTCTACAAGGTTACTTTCTTTGAGTATGAAGTATGTTCTTAGTTTCCAAAACCAATTTTATGAGTTTTAATGGTAGGATATGGTGAGTTTTACTTGAGTTGATATTTATGAAGTTTATTTATTGGATTTTGTGCGGAATTCAAAATTATGGGGGGTTACTTAATCATGTTTTATGTTTAAAGTTATAGAGAAGGCAAAATCAAGCAAAATAGACCAAATCGCGACGTTCGGCGACCTCTCGGCTTGCCGAAAGCACACCGAGCCTCACAGTTTGAAATTCAAGCCCCTGGTTTTGTCACCGAGACACACTCGGCTCGCCAAAGAGCACGCCGAGCATCACAAAGGATTTTTAATTCCCCTAGAAATGTCACTGAGACCCCACTCGACGCACCAAACTGGACGCCGAGCCTAACATTCTGACCAAACCCCAAAAACCCATAAATCCCAAAGGTGGATTCGGCGACCTCCTCGGCTCGCCAAAAGGCCAGCGAAAACTCACTGAGACCCACTCGACGACCCCTCGGCACGTCAAGAATTGTAAATCTGGTCCGTTTGATTTGAAATTTCATGTACTAACCTATTTTGATCTCATTAGATTAATTATGATATTAATTTTTCTCAAATATGATTATTTCTTATGCTCAGTTCTTTATGGACCTATTGCCTATGTTTGATGAGCACTTGATATTTTGATATACCTCATATTGTTTTCTTATTCATTATCCAGCATGTTAATTAGCCATATTGCACATTGTACACATGAGTTGAATGCTTAGTTAATGTGAACCTTCCCACTTGCACATCATTAAGCTTCACGACCATAGACTATGTCTAAAAGCCACACCATTTGCATATAAATCCATACTTCTGGATTTCAAGGTGATTAAGAGATTATTATAATTTGGAAATCATAATAGGTGAGGAGACTTGTATTCTGGAGTTGAGGGACTAGTTATCTCAATATACCTATTTTGGTCCTATGTACTATTAAGGAGTGATTCATGTTGTTTATTTATATGTATGATTCCCTGAGGATAGTTCACATTTTTGAAACCTTGGATTATTTTCCCTTGATCAAAAGCAAGTGGGAGAATTGTGCCCTCTAGGTCCAAGCCCCTTAAAACTATGATGCGCACATGAAATATCTTATCTTTGAGAATGGCCCTGTATGGGGGGAGATGGTTCAAGAAGACATCTTGCTCAAGGAAGGTTCGGTCTTGTGGGAACTTATCTTATCAAAAAATCTAACAGTTTGCATTGCATATTAGATTTGTTTGTTAGATCACACTTTGTGATTATACATGATAGGTGCACAACATGCATTCTTTTAAAACTTGACCCTATGCATATTCAGCATATGATATACTTGCATATTCACTCATTACACATTGCTCACTTACATGGTCAGCACATATTACTTGTTATATTCATCATACATCTAATTATTTACTTGTTATTGCTTATATGGATTATCATTGAAGAGTGGCATTGTCCATACTTCAATCATAAATTCTGTTAGACATGTTTACTTACTGGCTAAATGTAGCTTACACTTCCAAGCAACCATATTTTCAGGAACTTTAAACGAGGATGACTTGGACTACGGAGACCAAGCCATGGAACCATGTTTTAACGAGGCTACTGATTTTATCGAAGAAACTAATTAAGGCTTATATTTGGGATTTTTACTAAATTTTGCTGGCTTGCATGCCAAAGTTTATTAATGGCCATTGGTAGGCTATATTTTATTTAGGAGTTTGATTGAGCATGAAACTAAAGGATTTTGTTTCATTTTTCGTTGCAGTGTTATGCTCTGAATTTTGGATGTAATAGTTATGTTTTTGACTTATTTTCAGTATTAAATAATATCTCAGTTTTATTTTCACTATTTGGCAATGTATGGACTACCACTCATATGCCATGGGGTGAGAGTCATATTTTAGACATTTTAGGGACTCCTTTGAGATCTCTTAAGTTTGGGATGTGGTAAAGTTTAAGTTCTATGTTTTTAATCAGATTTCCATAAAGTTTCAAGGTGATTGATATTTCAAAAGTTTTCTCTATGCCGATATTTGAAAGTTTTCCTGTTTGATGATTGTTATTACTACCAAACTTGTTTCAACAAATAAGTGGGTGTTTTATATTTTCTTCACCTCAATCTCACAATGGCTAGTGGAAGAAGAAGTAATGTGAATACAGGTTTAACCGAAGCTGAAACTCAAAATCCTCAACTTGTTGGAATTTTCCATGCTATGGCAAAATTGGCTGCAATGATGCACCATCAAGCACAATCACGGTCAACACCACAACAAACCAAAGCACAAAGGAGTGTCCACGACATTAAGAAGTTCAAGAAGGAAATAAGCTCTAGGAGCTACCAAACAAAGTTACAAGAAAGGTGGAGGAAACGAGAAGCAAGGAACATTCCAAGGTTTGCTCCAAATAGGAAGTGTTACAACTGTGGAAGGAATGGACACCATAAAAAAGATTGTCAGTTTCCAAAGAACCAATAGCGAAACCAAAAACAAGCACCGAAGGAAGACAAGGCTGGAGTTCCACAGTAGCAACCTCAACAAGCTCAGTGTACGCCATCGAGCAACGGCAAGGGGAGGTCACGGAAGGTACGGTTCATATTTCTCACACCACAGCAAGGGTTTTGTTTGACACGGGAGCGTCACACTCCTTTATAGCTAATTCATTACTGAACTGTTTGGGTTTACCTATGAAGGACCTAAAAAGGAGTCTCATTGTAGCAAATCTCATCGGAGGTTCAGCATACTTAGGGAAGGTATGTGAGTCTTGCTTGGTTATAGTAGGTGAGCCCACATTACCAATTGACCTAATTGTGCTTAACATGACGGAATTTGATGTGATTGATAATTCATGAAAATATCACATTTTATCACATTAATTTCATGACTTATCTGGTATTTTCTCATAATTAATTCCCAATTTTACTTAGAAATTGTCAAATTCCTTTAACTCTGTATTTTATTTAATTATCTAAATTTTGCCTAATTTATTGATGCAGAGACATTTTTGGGACAAAGTCAGGTCCAGATGGGCCATACCGCCCTAGTCAAAGGCAATCAGACTCAAATCAATTCAGTTCAGAAGGATTTGATCAAAATCCAGAAATGGAATCCGACCCGATTTAGATCAAGAACCGAAAATCTAACTCGACCTGACTCAAATCATTAAAGCCGAGCCAAACCAATCCAACCAAGACCCAGTCAAGAATTCTAGAAGATCCTAGCCTGAGTTGTGTGCAGTTTTCGTGAAGGATCATCTCACATAAAAGGAAGTTCTTATTTTGAATTTTGGAAAGATACTTTCTAGAATATTTCTAAACAGTCTCCAGTATTTTGGTCATAACGCAATATAGAAACATCCAAATTAGGCGATTTCAGTGGCTATGGAAAGCTAAGCAAGAAACCTACAACTTCGGTGAAGACAGCGAAGGCCAAATAAATCTTTAGAAGGTCCAATTTGCATTACAAGAGGAACTACGGGCAGTTTCTTGTTCGAAGGCAAAGTTACTATTTTTCTTCAAGGATTCTTCTTTAAACTGATTGGATCTCGATAAAAAGAGAGCTGGGAACGTGATAACACAACCTTGGACGTGGGAGAAGACCTTGGAGCTGAGCTTGGAGCATCATTAGTTTATTCTTTCATTTTCTTCTATTTTTCTGTTTTTATGTTTGTTCTTAGTTCAATTATGAACTAATTTTTATTACTAAGGCTTTGATATCATCTAGGCATGATGTATTAATTCTTAATATTATTGTTATTGAATTTATGATTCATACTTTGAATATTTTATCATTGTGCTTAACCCAATTGAGTGCTTAATCACCATTTAATTGTATGTGGTAGTTGTATTGAGACCGAG
>JAUPMG010246047.1:0-14190 GCA_031762675.1 Pachysandra terminalis
TATATACATGTAATTTGATGTTCTTTGAGGTATTCGTTAATAGACAGACATTCTCATTCAAAGAGGATAAAATCTCCTTTTCTCATCTTTCCTCTTCTTATCACCACTATAAATGCTGTCTAATTTTAAGAGTGATCTCCTTAGGCCTCTTGTGGCATATGGTCATCTCTCCTCTTTTATTTGAGAATTGCTCCTTCTATCAAGTAATGCCACCCCACATGTACCATCCAATATTGGGTTGTCTTGGCATTATGGAACCTAACAATTAATCTTGTTAACACAAAGGGCTTCAATTTTACAATCTTAAAATGTGTAAAAGTAACGATTACATATACCCTTTCATTGAATCCTTTTTCTTCATTCTTTTCCCATGTCTTCTATTTAGAATATTCACTGTATTTCCAACGATCTTCTCAAAGCTGCTTATAATAAAAATGACATTATTGATGGCCTTAAAGGTCTTCATCCATAATATCCCGTGTCTTCAGTTAGCTACCCTGCGCATAATTTTCAACCCTTTGCTTCTAAAGATCCTTCTAGTCAATCCCAAGATCAGTCCCAACCTGGAACTAGTAAAAGCTTTGCTCAAATTCTAAAAGGGAAGTCGACTAGGACAGAGGAGATAGGAGGTGGATCTTTCTTTGACGAAAGAGATGGTCACCTTCATGGTATTCAAAATATGTATTTAGGAGGCAAAATGGATTTGAAGAATAACAATCGAGTTGTTCTTGTTGAACGTAAAATATTTAACTTTGAATTAATCGAGAAGTTGCCAATGGCTGCTCTAAAGGTTATTGAAAGAGTGTGTGACTTCTTGGAGTGACTGTTATTCAAAAATGAAGAAATTAATTGGTTAATACAAATGGCTACTAGAGTGAATCGAATGGATGTTCGGGTGGGGGATATTGGGTCATATTGAAATGGAGGGAGAGTATTAATGGCGGAACTTCAAGTGAATTGGAGGGGAAGAATGATGAAGGTGTCTACAACCATTGAGAGGGGTAGAGGAAGTATGGTGACATTTCCAAAAGAAAATACAGGAGATGGTTGGGGTTATATTCTCTGGGCCCTCAATTTGATAAAGAAGGGTGGTTGTAGCTCACAAGGGTCGGAGAAGATGCAGGTGAGTGAAGGCTTGGGTATTCCATTAGATCGGATGCTTCCATTAGATCGGATTCTGGGAAATAACAGTGAATTAAGTTTCTTAAAATTATGTGAAATCAGTAAGACATGTGAGCATATGATTTGTAATGGGGATGTGGTAGCTCTGGAGGTAGTTCGATCAAATCCCCTATAGGATACATGGAGGTTACTAGTACTTTGTGAAACTAATACCAAAGTCACGGATTGGATGTCGATTATAGTTGAGGTGATGGGGTCGGATAGGGGGTGCCTTAACATCATCCCATTATTGAAGAACATGGTTGTGGTGTTTACATCCTCTTACGAACTGGCATCCTCTCTGGCTAAAGTAAAAACTATCTCTATGAGAATGGGATGGTCGTCGATTTTAATGTTTGGGATAAGGAGTTCACACCACAGGCTGGGCAGGTGTATGATGATGGATGCTGGATTTTGGTTGAAGGTGTCCCCTTCACCTATTTGCATCTCAGACTTCTTATATTATTGGTGGTGTGTGCGGTGGTCTACAAGAAGCGGGGGTCCTTGAAGAATGACAGGGTTGTTTCATTGCACATCAAAGAATGCATAGCTAGAAGAATACCACGATTATGTATGGAATAGATGCAAATGGTTTGAGCTATTCATTGACGTGGATAAAGAAAAGAGTGGTGAGATTTCTGTTTCTCAAGTAGTTGGAGAATTGAAGAAGACGATTGACAAATTGGAAAAAGAGAAAGGGGCCATATGTTATGAAATTAATGGAAGGGTTGGTGCCCAGTGGAGAGAAAAAGTGGGAAGAAAAGACTCAATGTATGAAGTTCAAATCCGTCTCTAGAAGTCCTTTCGGTGCTGGGAAGGCATAACATGGAAGGCTAGGGCTGGTGGGTAAATGGAGGTACAAAATTCAAACGGGGTTGATGTGATGGAGAATACCCGCACGTTGTTAAGAGGGGACAATCTCAGCTCGGAGCGCATGGGCTGCGAAATGGGTTGCATGCCCATTATTTGAGAAGTCACGAAGGATAGTTCGATTAAATTGGTGAATTATGGCCCGTGGGAGACGATCTCAATGAGGCTAATGGTAAGGAAGCCTAATCTAACAATATAATAGATCTGGCCCATAGTTGGGTCCGATCCTTTAGCCTGTCCTTGATGGTATTTTCAAGAAACTCGATGAAATTACCAATCTAGCCCGTGGGTCACTCGATAAGAGAGCAACAAGGTTTTAAATTTCGATATCACTAGAAATTTCGCCAAAAAAATCTGGTGACATTTCGGCGACATTTTGCCGACCTAGCGGAAAATTTTGCCAGGCTGGAGAAGTTTTTCTGCCAAATTTCTCAGATTTCGCCAAATATCTCCAGATTTCCACCAAATTTTGCCAGATTTCGCCGAAATGGCGGAAAAGGGGGAATTCGCTAAATCTTCGCCAAATATCTCTAGATTTCCACCAGATTCGCCGAAATGGCGGAAATGGGGAATTCGCAGATATTTTGTTTTGTTGGGGGGGGGGGGGGATTTTGGCGAAATTTCACCGGCATGCTGACGAAATTTAAAACCATGGAGAGTAGGTTTGGAGAAGGTTGCAAAGCATCTCTCTTACAACGTTAAAGAAGAACAACACAAGGAAAGGGACGTATTGGAAGGGTATATGAAGGAGGCGTTGAAGGAGAATGTTAGAGGTATGACGATGGGGAAGACCTGCAAGAAGGGTGGGAGTGCAGACAAGCAGTCGGGGGTTTTGGGTGGGGTGGTGGGAGATGGAAAGGTGGGTTCAGTGGAATACTCTGAGTTGGAGGGTGGAATTCTGATGCACAATTCCTTTGAAGGTCTAGTTGACATCGGCAATGTGGAATCAGAAGAAGTCTGACAATTTTTAGATGCCGCTATGGAGTGGAAAGGTTTTGGTACGAAATGGCGATCTTGGATCATGGGTTGTCTGAACAACGTCTCATTCTTTTTTTTAATTAGTGGGGGTGTTAAGGGTCATTTCAATTCGTCCTGAGGGTTGCACCAGAGGGACCCTCTCCCTTTCTTTTTATCCTAGTCGGTGATGTTTTTAGTAGTTTCCTTAGTCGGGCTAAGGAGTTGGGGGCTTTTATCTAGATTTAGGGTGGGGAGGGACGAGGTGAGAGTGTCGCATTTACAGTTTGCGGATGACACATTCTATTTCTGGAGTCGATGGAGGTACAGATCTATTAGGTGAAGTTGGTTATTAAATGTTTTGAGATGGTGTCAGGTCTAAAGGTTAATATTGAGAAGAGTAGCATCTATGGTATTCATGTTGATGAAGGGAGGTTGGGCTAATAGCTGAGGTTCTCGGGTGTAGGGCGGAGAGGTGGCCTATGCGGGTATACCTCTGGGTGATAGTCCTAGAAGGCTGGGCTTTTGGGAGCCTGTTTTAGCTAGGCTAGGCAATAGACTAGCCATCTGGAACCGCAATTATTTGTCCTTTGGGGAGGGGGTGGGGAGGAGAATCACCTTGATCTAGTTTGCAATGGCTAATATCTCGATTTAATTCTTATCTTTGTTTAGAGTCTCGGCTAGGTTGGCTAAGATGATTGAGAAGTTCCAGAGGGACTTCTTGTGGGAGGGGGAGTAAGAAGGATCATTTGGTCAAATGGTCAACTGTGTGCTTAAGCAAGCCTTAAGGGGGCCTTATTTTGGGGGCTATTAGGGAATGGAATTCTTTACTTCTTAGAAAATGGCTCTGGCATTTCTCTATGGAAAGAAATGGTCCATGGTGTCAAGTGATTCATAATAAGTATGGTTCCTATGAGAATGGGTGGGCGATTAATCCTAGGGCCAGAATCCGATGTGCAAGCCATTGGAAGACCATTTCGGACCTTGCTCCTGTGTTTTATTCATTGGTTAGGTCCTCTGTGGGGGATGAGAGTCACACGTCCTTTTGGCATGATCTATGGTGGGGTGAGAGTCCTTTGTCTATTGCATTTCTTCTGGTGTTTAGAATTGCATCTCATAGGGAGTCCACTGTCGTAGATGTGTTGTCATGGTTTGAGGTTGATTTAGTGTGGAACCTCTAGTTTTGTAGGGAGGTGCGTGATGTTGAGGTGGAGTCCTTGGCGTTGCTTGTATGAGTCTTTAAGTTCAATTTTATTGATCCTGAGTCCTCGGATTCAAGGATTTGGTCGCCTTCTTCTAATGGGTCCTTTCGTTCTAGCTCCTTTCGTTCTATTCTGAGGGCTCTGAGGGAAGTTCTCCCTCGTCTTCTTCCTTCTTGTTGGTTGTGGAAGACCCATTCCCCTCCCATAGTCAAAACATTTGTTTGGACTTTTGTTCTGTATAGGATAAATACTTGTGATTTGTTGCAACGCAAAAGGAACAGTTGGGTCTTGTCATCACATATGTGCTTTCTCTGTCGAGATGACGGGGAGTCAATGGATTATCTGTTATTACATTGTCCTTATTCCATGGCGGTGTGGAGGTTCTTTCTGTAGTTTGTATCGGTTGACTGGATTTGGCCTCATGGTATTGCAAGGTGGTTTGATCAATGATGCTTCCCCATTAAGGGGTTAGAGGTCAAATGATGTATCGATCTTTATTTCATGCTATCTTATGGCGATTTGGGGGGAAAGAAATAGGAGAATTTTTGAGGGAAGGTCAATTTCGGTTTGTTAGTTGGTAGACTCCATTATGGACTTGGTAGCTTTGTGGATGATAGTGTTACCGACTTTTGAGGGTTTATCCACTTCGGATAATACTAGATGTTGGGCGAGATGATGGAGTCTTCTCCTCTGCCTTTAGCTTCTCGATGTGTGTGGTGTCCTCTGGGTCGGTTGAAGTTGAATGTGGATGGCTTGTGCTTGGGCAATTGGGGGCCTTAGGGTTTTTTTTTTTTGATAAGTCATGAATATATATATATATATATAACGAGAAAAAGAAGGTACAACTACCACTATAGAGAAGACCTCTACTAGTGGCACCAAAACAGAAATAAAAAGGACCAGGAGTCCGAAAATAGAACACGATACATGTGTGCTAGTACACACAACCATGACACTAAAACTCAAAGCATGACCAGATCCAAGTCCCTTGAGACCATAGTGACCCTACTAGCACCTCTCCTCACAAGGTCAGCCACCAACGGATTAGTCTCCCTAGGAGTTGCAAGGAACGAAAAAGTCCGCCCTCTAACCAAAGACACCGCCGAACGAACCAAATGAATGACCCTCTAGCTGCACGAATCTGGCCTCTCCAACCAATCAACAATAAGGAGAGTACCACACACAATCCCAATATCCAGAAAGCCCTGTGCTTTACCAAACCTCAAACCAGTCACAAGAGCCACCAGCTCAGTCTGCACAGCCTCAGTTGACAACGCCAGACCAGAAAACACAAAAATAGGTTTATCATCCTGATCCCGAAACATGCCTTCACTCCCCAAAGATCCGGATATGGATGAACAAAAAGCCGCAAAGGACATCTTCACCTAGCCAACCGGAAGGGGGGCTGAATGCAACGAGCAAACCTAGAGTATTGGCCCCGAAACGAGGCCCAGGAGGTGACAGATCCCCTCAATAACACACGAGGACGAAGACGCCACATCCAAAAAAATCCTCTGGTTCTGCTCCCTCCACACAAACCACAACACAGCCTGAAAAACCATCAGAAATAGAATCCTGCCCTTCTCAGCAAGACCCGAAAAACTCCACTGTTCAAGAAGCTGACAAATATTCCCTGGAAGCACCCACACCCTCTCGATCGACTGAATGAAAAATCCCCAAATCTCCGAAACGAAAGGGCAATGAATGACAATATGATCTAGGGGCTCCTCCGCCGCTCTGCACAAGAAGCACATGTTAGGAGAAATGGCCATAAACCTCCTCCTACGTTGGAGCATATTCGCGGTGTTAATCTGATAGAGTAAAGCAGTCCAAGTGAATGCTTTGACTCTGGGAGGGACAGGGCACAAGGAACTAGTTGGAAAGGAAACTGGAGGCCCATCCCAATCCGGACGAAACTGACTGAAAAAAGATCAACCTGAGAAAACACCTACGGGTTCAGGAGTTCAGAGCCTCCTATACCCCCAATCAGAACCTACAAACACCTCCCGGACAACCGCGAACAGAGAACACAATTCAACACAATTTGCCTACCTAGCATTTCTACAAAGAGGGAGGTTCCAAACCAGACCAGACTCACCAGACTCGGACCAAGAGAGAACCTCGCAAACCAAGGAAGACTGACAACTAACGATCCTATAAATCCTCGGAAATCGTGAGCATAAAGGCTCATCCCTAATCCAAAGATCCCTCTTAAAAAACACAGATGAACCATCCCCAACAGACCATCGAACCAAAGACAAGATAAAAGGAGCCAATGCAACAATATACTTCCATAGACTGGCCGCATAAATCCGCGCCGACAGACTCATATCCCTTCCATTCTGTTGAACACCAAACTTATGATAATCTTGCACCACAGGTGATCCCGCTCGTTGTTGAATCGCCATAGCCACTTGGTAAGAAGAGAAGAATATCTGGCCACAGTATTTCCCAGGTTTAAGCCTCCCTACTCCCTCTCCAGACATATAGTGTCCTCTTTTGGCAGATTCTTCTACTATTATTTTTATTTTATTTGCTTTTGATTTCTTCTTGGAATCTTGTATATTTTCCTCACTTTTGATTAATATCATAATTTTGTTATCAATAAAAAAAAGAATAAAAGGCAGTCAAGGATTTTTGTATTAATTTAAAGCTAGTTGTCGTAGTTATCTTAGAAACCAAAAAAGTGTTGGTTAGTGTAACCTTGATACATGGTTTGTGGGGTTATAGGATTGGAAATGGGAGTATCTACCTTCAGTGGCTGCATCCAGGGGAATTTTAAGTATGTGGGATATGGATGTTCTGATGGGAGGGGAGATTAGAAGGGTGACTTCTCTTCATCCATGCAATTCACAATTGTTTGTGATGGTTTTGAGTGGTGGCTTTCAGGGGTTTACGGGCCAAATAGACCTAGAAATTGGGACTTGTTCTGGAGGGAGCTGTTGGAGGTGCACTCAGGCAGGAGTGGCCCTTGTTGTCTTCTTGGGGATTTTAACTTGATCCGGTTTGTGTATGAGAAAAATGGCGGTGCCTAAAGGGTCACGAGAAGCATGATAAAGTTTTCAGAATTCATTAGGAAATGTGAGTTAGTTGATTATCCTTAAATGGGGGGAGATTCATTTGGTCTAATTTTCGGACCCCATCAGTTTGTAGTAGGATTGATAGGATGTTGGCTTCCTATGAGTGTGATGCACATTTTCCATAAATCATTCAGAGTATTCTATCTATGACTATTTCTGACCATTGTCCCTTATGGATATCCAACGAAAACCAGAATAATAGACCAGCACCCTTTTGCTTTGGAAATATGTGGTTGACTCATCCATCATTCGAAGACTTAGTTAAGGGCTGGTATGGGGGTTAATGGGGCCTCAACAAGGATGGGCAGGTTTTAGAGTTGTGAGGGCACTAAAAGGGATCAAGGAGAAAATTAAAATGTGGAATCAAGATTGTTTTGGGAATATTGGAGTGAAGAAGATGGACTTGATGAGGGAGATCGAGGTTATGCCAAGAGGAGAGAAATTTAGAAGTGACAAGGTTGAGAAGTCGTAGCTTGAAAGCGGATTTGGAAAGTGTCATTAGAAATGAAGAGATATACTGGTGCCAAAATTCTAGCCTAAGGCCACCTGGATCAAGGAAGGAGATGGGAATGCTAGGTTTTTAAATAGATTGGCCAATGGTAGAAAGAGCAAAAATCAGATTTCTAGATTGTTGGTGGAGGGATCAGTTGTGGACACTCCCGAGGGCATTGTAGAGGCCTTATCTCAGTTTTATACCAACATCTATTGTTCGGAGCAAAATTTCCAATTTAAATTGAGACGGACAGCCAAGAGGAAGTTGGAGAATAATTAGAAGGAGATGTTGGAACAGGAATTTATGGAAGAAGAAATAAAAAATGCAGCATGGGAGCTTGAGGGAGACAAACCACCTGGTCTTGATGGATATACCATTTCATTTATATTAAGAAAACTGGGAGGTGTTAAAAGAAGATATCTGTAAGGTGTTGAAAGAATTCCACTTGTGCAGCGTAATAAATAAGGCTACCAATGCAACTTTTCTGGTGTTAATCCCTAAGAAAGTGTGCACAGAGATCAAAGACTTCCGTCCTATTAGTCTCACCACAAACCTATATAAAATCATATATAAGGTCTTGGCCTTTTTTTTTTGATGAATAACAAGATTTTATAGAACTTCATAAGGAAAGATGTACAGGTCTAGGACTGAGATAGTCCCAAAGTTTGCCATCTACAGCAGAATAAAGAACTGAAAAGGCAGAAACTAAAAAAATTAATCTGCCCAGGAACAGCCTCCTAAAAAGCAGAAAAATACAAAAACATAACATACTAAAAAGAAAACAAAGTAAAGCAAAGTAAACATTCAAAGCTGTAGACACCAGCAACTTCTCATTTTCTAACTCTGGAAATCTCCTTCTCTCTTAATCCATGAATCCCTCATAGCAACTTGTTTTGCTAAAATATCAACCTAAAAACAGCAAAATACAATAACATAACATACTAAAAAGAAAAAAAAGTAAACATTCAAAGCTGTAGACACCAGCAACTTCTCATTTTCTAACTCCGGAAATCTCTCTCTCCCTTAGTCCATGAATCCCTCATAGCACCTTAATGTCGAATCTGGTTTCACAGTACCAGAGTGCTTTCATTCAAGGGAGACAGATCTTAGATAGTGCTTTGATAGCCAAGGAATGTGTGGAAGAGTGGGTGAGATCTGGTGAGGATGGAGTAATTTGTAAACTCGATATTGAAAATGCCTATGACAGTGGAGTGGGATTTTCTTGGTGAGATCTTGGAGTGGAAGGGTTTCGGTGTGAGATGGACGAAATGGATGAGAGGATGTGTTAGCAATGTTTACTTTTCCTTCTTAACAGGTCTATGTCGTGTTTCTTTCCGTCGTCTAGGGGATTGAGGCAGGTTGACCCATTGTTCCCCTTTCTGTTTTCTTTAGTTGAAGATGTTTTGAGTTGGTTCTTGTCAAAAGCTGAAGGGTGGGGTTTGATTAGGGGTTTTCAGGTGGGACAAGAGATGATTTCAGTATCCCACCTGCAATTTGTAGATAATACCATTATGTTTCTGGAGGCTGAGGCCAATCAGGTGTTTTGGGCTCAATGCATCTTATTATGCTTTGAGATGATTTCAGGCCTCAAATTTAACTTGTCTAAGAGTAGCATTGCAGGGATTAATATCAGGAGTCAGTTCAGGCGCTTGTGGCTGTCATGGGATGTAGTGTTGGGTCGTGACCCCTTAGGTACTTAGGTCTCCCTTGGGGAGGCAATCCCAAGAGCCTGATGTTTTGGGACCTAGTGATTGAGAGAAGATTGGCGTCGTGGAAAAAAAATTACCTTTCTTTAAGTGGCAGGATCACTCTTATTCATTAAATCCTATCTAACCTACCCATTTACTATATATCATTGTTTGGATTGCCGGAAGGGTGGTCTAGTCGATTGATAAGATTTAAAGGGATTTTTTTTATGAGAAGGGGAGGTTTTAAGAACGATCATATTGTTAAATGGGAAGTTGTGTGTATGGACAAGGAGAGAGGGGGCATTAACCTTGTTAACACACTAGACAGGAATCATGGTTCAAAATATCTTATCTTATCCGCCTATACTGTCGATATGTATCTTGTATCCACAGTGTCGACACGATACACAAGTGTATTTTAGGATGCGCTAATTTTTATATTGTATAAGTCGATATATTCAACATATCGACTATAACGGTCAATACGACCTATATGCTACAATACATCGAGTGTATTCAACCGATATACTCGACACGTGTAATGCTTTTGTCTTTTTCACATGTAAAAGCATGAAAAACGAACCATTTGTTCATTGTTCAACCCCCTTTCTCTCCTTAACCAAAAAACCAAACCCCATTGAAATATAGTCAATTTCAACCCAAAATCATCTTTAGTTTGATTGAAAGCATCTAATATTTGGACCTTAAATTTCCTCTTCATGCATAGCTTTTCAAGGTATGCATTGTAAGAATATTCCACTCCAAATTATACTTTTTATGTGTAGAACATGTTTTAGAGTTCTATTATATGGATCTACGAATTTCAAGTAAAAATCTAGATGCCTAGTTGTTTAAGTTTCTATATGCCTGCTTGTGTACCGGTTTGTTTCCACATTAATATATATTATGTGTATGGGTGTATGATATAAAAAACATGATAATCTATCATTTTTTTAACTTATCTTCGCATTTAAACGAGTCTTGTTTGAAGTATCCACCATTTTCAATACGTATCCACCGTACCCATAGTTTTTACAACGCTTCCATGCGTATCCAATTCGTATCTCGATACATATCCGTTTTTTGCCTAACCGATATGCTACCTCGATACGATATTTTGAACCATGACAAGAATTATGCATTATTGCCCAAGTGACTTTGGCATTTTTGTAATGAAAAGAACCATTTGTGTTGCAAAGTTATCATCTGCAAATACGGCACATGATAATGGGTGGGATTTCATTGAGAGGGCAAGAATTTGTGGGGTAAGCCCATGGAAAGCATTTACTTCTATTGCTTCGTCTTTTTATCCCTTGACTCGCTTATGTGGGATCAGACTCTTTGATATATTTCTGGACTGATGTATGGTGGGGTGAACAAATTCTTTCGCAATGCTTCCCTACCCATGGAAAGCATTTACTTCCCTACAAATTCTTTCGCAATGCTTCCCAAAACAAATCTGACCTTTTCCACATCGTCTGTTATGGAAAACCCCGGTATTCCCCCAAAATTCAATGCCTTCGCCTGGACAACCTTCCTATCTAAAATTAATGCTGCCGATGTTCTTTAGAGGAGAAGAAGATTTATGGCCCTATCACCCTACATGTGCTTCATGTGCATGGAGGGGGAGACTGTCACGCCCCGAATCTGAGATACGCAATCTCAAGGATTTCAAGGTGCGACCTTCGGATCCAGCCATTGGATGCGGTCTATACACATGAACCATGTCTAATGGTCTATCAAAGTAAAGAAATATTCAACGGAAGTCTTATTCAAAAACATATCAACTGTTCCATACAACCATGATTATTCATAATTCAGAATGTCTCAAAACAACTAAAACAATATCCATACCCTCTTGGGTCAAATTACATCAGTTCCAAATTAATAAATTAAAAAACTAAAAACAGTAAACAGTAACATGCTTTGGTCAATGTCCATCCAGTCCATGTCCATCTAACTAGCTCCTAACCCTTGTCGAACACCTGGTACATGAAGGCGTGAGCTTTGGAGGCTCAATAGGAATCCGAGAGACTATGCCTCTCCCCATTACCATAATCATACAACAGTTAACACACACCATGCAAATCCATATGAGCATCCACTTATTTTTTTTCCAATACCATTCTGAAGACAATAATACCATAGATCACATAAACTGAAATAAAAGAGAACATATATTCACAAAATGAAGATATGAAAATGCACACACTCAATGCATAATGCTGCTGATAATGAACATATTCAATGCAATATGACGAGGATGAATACAATCAATGCATAATGGTGATGAATATGTGGATAATGATGATATGAGATGCTATGCACTGTGTTAGGCATTGCCTAACCTTGTAACCACCACTCATACTACTCACACCATTTCTGGGAATTCTAACCCAAGGAATGTCAACACATCCTATACTCTTCCTTTTAGGGAATGCCACCCAAAGGTAGGAATGACCATGTTCTTCCTTTCGGGGAATGCTACCCAAAGGTAGGAATAACCGTAACACTTCCTTTCAGAGAATGCCACCCAAAGGTAAGAACCACCATTAACACTTCCTTTCGGGGATTACTACCCCAAGGTAAGATTAACCATCAATATTTCCTTTCGAGGATTACTACCCCGAGGTAGGATTAACCATCAATATTTCCTTTCAGGATTTCAACCCCAAGGTAGGATTAACCATGACTCTTCCTTTCAGGGAATACTACCCAAAGTTAGGAATAACGATAACTCATGCATGTACATATACTCACATCAGAATCTCCTAGCTTAGGAATTTTGGAACCCAATCATGATCTCTTTAGGATCATACACCACTCATGCACACCTATAGAATCACATGCTATCCACATAACAATATCACAATCACAGATATATCACACATGCTATCTCATCCATAGCATATCAAACATAGAACATCTCATGACACATGTAAGACAGGTCATATAGCAGTTCTATAACAATATTATATCAATTGATAAAATGTGTATATCATGCATGTAAACATTGCATCGAATGTTGTACCTCCCGCACAACCATCAATAGCATCTCAACCATGCTACTGTGCATTCATGCCAGATTATCAATAGCGGGACAATCTCTACAGTTCTCATTAATTGTACGTCACAATCCACCTCACAATCCACCTCTAATGATATGCTCATGCAAAACATCAAGGAATCTATAACAGGCACAATCATTGACATTAGATATCAGGTATACCAATATCACATCTCTGTCCGGACTTACGGATACCCGCCAAGCAAAAACATGCTATTAGCAATCAATACTTCAAGAGATAAACCAAATGCTGGTAAACCTAAGTAACATGTGTCATGTAATAATGAATGCCAAGCATGCACATCTAATTGTAATATACATCAGAAATATCCAGAGCATACCTGTAGATGCTCGGGCTACACATATATTGGCACGGACATCATGGTGCCACGTTTCTCATGATAGCTAGCACATAAGCCTAGCTTATCGGCGCAAGGCTCACGGTAAAGTATACCTTATCATGTAAAAGCCAGAAAGAGGTGTACTGATATCATAATCAACGACTATTCAAAAGATGTCCATTGATATCATGTCGGGATGCTCGATGACAAAACAGATGGCACACTCATTGATCAAATGAGGGCCTAACGGTCACGTGCACGGATTCCAGGTTGTATCTCGTCAGCCGATGTCCAATCATCATTCCCATAAAATCCCAAATATCACTATGGAACGCAACCGTCACCCCCGTGGGTGATACCAGGGTAAGGGCCTCACCCCACTGAGCTAGCCTAGGCTAGGCGACTTTCTCCCTCACCAACATATAGATCTCATATAATCATAACTCATATGTACATGCACATGTAATCTTTAAAACCATAAGCCATTCAATTTCAAATAACAATGCATACTTTCTGATATAACATGTAAATATATAAATATATAAGTACCACTGAAGGCTAACAACCTGAAAAACAGTAACTGCAGAAGGTTCTCCAATTATCTGAAGCTCCTCTTTGGCTAGCCAAAGACACCTGAAAATTAAACTCATTTGTAACTATAACCATAGGAAGTGCCCTATAACATGCTTTTTATCCTTTTAAAACCACTAGTTATCATCATAACATTCAGCCAAAAATACATATTTATATATACATAATAGTTAAACAAACTTCATAGCTTACATAATCTGAAATCATGAATTTAACTTTCAACAACAGCCTAAAATGCATATATAAAATACAGAATTGATAAACAAACTTCATAGCTTACATTCATAATCTGAAATCATGAATTTAACTTTCAATTAAACCATGCTTGCAAATTTAATGCTTAAATCAGGTTTATAAAACAGCAAAACCTCCTATTACTAAATTCACACAATTATTACTTACCTCCTTGGCTTGATCCCTTATTTGCAACTGGTTCTATAGTTTTACAGCTTACTTGCAACTGGTTCTATAGTTTTACAGCTTACTATCTTACTTAGATCCTTATACACTTATGCTACTAATTAGGTAGTTAGTTTACTAACCCTTTTTCTAATTAGTAGGTTAACTTTAATATCAGTTTAATCAAATTATGGTTAGTTTAACTAACTTAGATTTGTATTTAATTAAACATACTTACAACTGGTTCTATAGTTTTACAGCCTACTGGCAACTGGTTCTATAGTTTTACAGCTTACTATCTTACTTAGATCCTTATACACTTATGCTACTAATTAGGTAGTTAG
>JAUPMG010246582.1:0-15882 GCA_031762675.1 Pachysandra terminalis
AAAGTGGAAAGACAAAGAAAAATAAGAAAAAGGAGGAGTAAAAAAAAATTGCTCACAAGAATACTGCAAAAACAGGAAAGAACACGATAATCAAATTCGAAAAAAAAAACATGAAAATGTTTACAAAAAAAAATATGCCGATAATCAAATTCGAAAAAAAAGAACATGAAAATGTTTACAAAAAAAATATAATTAAAATATAATTTGGATGACAATGACACGGGTTAAGTTCAAGCTAAGCCAAACCCGAACCAAAAATCCTATCCCAATTTGTGACTTGTCAAATCCTAACCATTAGGGACGGGTTAAATCAGTAACCTGTCGGTTGTCGCCATCCCTATATGCCACTTAAGATCTTTTGTGAGTTGGATCACAATAAACTTTCTGTGATCCACCATACAAGATCGACATTTGTCTTAGCGGGCTCACAAGTTGTACTGCTTATAGACCGATTAGGGTTCACCTCTTGGGTTTTTAAATATAAACAGGTGTCAATCTCCTATGATAGATCACAGAAGATCCTCAGCCCCTAATGCAGGACTATGGTTGTTAAAAAATATACACATGATTCGCGTGAGCATGGATGTCAAACATGGGAGATATCTATAAATACATGAAACCTATAAGAGTGTAGTTGAAAAAAGAAATCAATAATTTTTTTTTATTGCCCAAAGACTTAATCGGAAGGATTAATTAACTCACACATCAACACGGTGAAGATGAGAATTGATCCCAAGACTTGGGGACAACCCCACCAAGCCATTGCCACTGAACCGGATAGCATCTTTTTACACGACAAAACCCAATATTTACACGCCTAATTCGGCTTAAACAGTTTTTTTCTTTTCTTTTTTTTTTTTTGGCAATTAGTAACATGATCAATGTGGCCCATCTAAAGTGTCCTTATGGTCAGGTGGTTTGTTTGATAGCATCATCATGCTTCTCGTGTGTGGTCGAAAGAAAATGTTTGATACGCGACTCCTAGTGCAATGCACCGGTCCACAGTTAGGGCTTAACTTGGTTCGATTGTGACCCGCTTGTTTCCAAAGCCTAACTAAATCATTGGTCTAAACCGGTCAAAACCAGAACTGAACTGCCCGAGAATTAAATTGATTCACTCAGGCTTTGTTTGTATCCAATTTTGGAAATGTATTCTACGGATTGGAATGAGTTTCAGTCAGTGAAAAAAGGTGTCGTTTGTCGTTCAATTTCGGAACTCATTCCAAGGCCTGGAATGAGTTCCCACAAAAAATGATTATTTGGTTAGCAAGTCTTGGAATGAGTTTTTTAGAATGAGTTTTGAAAATATAAATGACTTTAGAATGAGGTCCAACCCTCATTCCAGATTTTAGGAATGAGTTTTGCATTTTGATGGCAAACTTGTAAATACCAAGAGAACCTCCTCACACCACCACCACCACCACCCCACTACCGCCACCACCACCACCACCCCACCACCCTCACTACCATCACCACTCACCACCACCCCACCACAACCACCACCACCTTTGAAAAGACAAGTGTGCAAAATTTATGCATGAGCATGAGATTTTATAAAAATAATTGTAGTTAAGAAAAAAAAGTGATTTTTTATGCTAAAACTCATTCTAGTTAATGTTAACCAAATATCTATTCTACTTTGGAACTCATTTTGTAACATGTTAACCAAACACAATCAAAAACCCTTCAAAATGAGTTCCTGGAATGAGTTCTTGATCCAGAATGAAAGACAAACGAGGCCAAGATTTTACAGATAAATGCTCATTTGGTTAATAAAGATAGAATGAGTTTTTTCCAAAATGAGAATGAGAAAATAAACTTCATTACAGAATCTTCTCTAACCTCGATTTTAAATTTTAGGAATGAGTTTTAAGCTTTTGCAGTGAAATATTTTTATAAATAAAGTGAGTAAAAACAAACTTGTAAATAAACTATTTTTATTATAGATAATTTTGAAGTTTTATTGTCACATTTAAAAAGATATAATTGTGCAAAGCTTGGATTATATAAAAATAATTATAACTAAAAGAAAAAAAATTAGAAAATTTAATCAATACTCATTTTAATACATGTTTAACATCTATATTAAATCAGAATTCACTTTGTTGCATGTTGACCAAACACCACTAAAAAACCCTTCAAAATTAGTTTAGAGAATGAATCTAGAAAACTAATTCCTGAAATGAGTTTCAAATCCAGAATGAGAATGACAGTCAAACGAGGGCTTAACTAAAACCAAATTGATTCAATTTATACCTTCTTAACCCATATTTCAGATCCGAAGAATTGAGGCGCAAATGATCGAATTAATCCACCTCATGACCCTAGGGTCCGATTGTTTCAAAGAATTGTAATTAATGTTAGAAATTGTAATTCCAATTCTAATTCATTGAGAATTGAAATTGAGTAGAATTGAGATTTTATTGATTGCATGACAAAAAATAATTGGAATTTGGACTTTTTCCTTATGAGGAATGGGGATGATGAGAATGGTATAAAAAAATCTTTCTTAATGTACTCCCAAACTGAAAAATTGAAATCGGAGATCCCAATTCCATTTCCAATTGCAGCCCCAATTCCATGAACCAATTGGACCCTAAAATTAATCTAAAACCAACCTAATCACAAAGTTCTTAATCCTGAAACGAACCGGACCAAGTCTCTTCTTGGTCAAAACCCATAAAAGCGAACCGAACCAGAAACCTCTTTTTATCGGTTCTAGCATTTTTCTCCTCTGTTCATTTGGTCTCTCGACTCAGATAGTGGGAAGCATGAGTGGCATTTCAGCTTCTTCGCCACCGTTCTTTCCTCCTCAACTGAAACTGAAAACTAGCCGTTGCCACCCTCTCTCCACTTCTCTTGTTCCTTGTCATCTCTCAGATCTCAAAGTCAGTGCAGCAGCAGTAGGAGCAGCAGCAGACTCTGGGTATTCTTCCGATCTCAAATTCAGAAGTAATAGACTTGGAGTGGGGTTTTCAAGGCTCAGACTACAGTGCAGAAGCAGCAGCAACACACCTGGAAGCACTGGCCCAGGTATTGTTTTCCATAGATGGGTTTTCTTTTTCGGTTAAATACTTGCTTATAGTAATCTCTTGATGGATTGGATTGGACTTAGATTACGTTTATTCAAATGTTTATGCAATTACACGCCGTGGATATCTCATTTGATGAGTTGATGTTCTACTTGGCATATCTTTCTGCTTGAATTTCATGTTTCTGATATGATGCAGAAAGTGGGATTTCGTTGTGAGGTTTTGTTCTTGATATTTGGGTGTTCTTACAATGGGGGTTGATGTTGTTTGGATGCTGGTATCAGGCACAGGTTCTTTACTAGACAAGTGGAGAGTCTTAGGCTTAGGGAAGAGGAGGGAAATTGATGTATCAGTCCCTCTTCTCTCCATGGGTGGGTATCGTCTGGAGCGAGATGGCTGCAGCTGATGCTGCAGTGTGTCCACGTGTTTGCAGGCAAGCGCGGATGCACACCGCCCGTCCAGATTTCTAGAAGGTCCATTGAAGTCTGGGTATGCGCGGACGCACGCCTGTGGACACATGGCGTGTGTGGACGCATGCTACAGCCATCTCGCTCCAGACGATGTGAGGCCCTCTTCCATGCTATCATGTGGGAAATCTGGGGGGAAGGAATGGGAGGATTTTCGAGGATGGAAGAAGTAACACCCAATCCATTATTGACTTGATTTATTGGTGGTAGATTCTTAGATCCATTATTGACCATTTATCGGTGGTAGCTTCTTAGATGGTGACTTATCCGAAGTTTAGAGGCATTTCGGCATCAAGGGTTAGTTGTTACTCGTTTGTCACATTTGAGCTCATGGACTATCAGTGCCTAGAGACACCTTACGGAGGGGGCCAGCGATCTCCATTTTGATGGCTCTTTGGTGGGTAACCAGGGGCCGTCAAGGGTTGGAGGTGTTTTTCGAGATCACAACAGCCACATACTGCATGCTTACTCGGGGTCAATTGGGTAACACAGTTTGTGCATAGATTTGTGCCTTGGTTACTGGATTAAGGGAAGCAAGATGTCAATGATATTCTACTCTAGAGGTCGAGGGTGATTTGTCGTTGGTGTGTTCTCGACTCTTATCTTCTTGTGACTATTCATGAAGATTGATACATCTTGTTAGATTGGCCTGATTTTTGACATATGGGATGAATATATCATTCACTCAAATGAGTTAGCAAATATGTTGACTTGGGGAGCGGATTTCTTTTACGGTATATACATAGAGGATATATTACAGAGAGGGAGTTGATGTTATAAATGCGAGTAGGTTGTGAGTGCTGCGTATTTGTAGCTTGTTTTCTTTTTTCTTTTCGACTTCTATTACTGTTTGCCTTGGTTGGGTTGTACACTTTTGCACATTTGCCTATTTATATACATAATACCTCGTTTGTATCCATCAAAAGAAAAAGAAAATATTTGTCTCTTTCTACTATTTTCCGCTATGTTCAAAGAATTGTTGTGAGTTCTCTTTCAGTAAGTTGTAGATGAATCATTTAGGGAGTTTTTTCAGGAAAGGATAGGTAATTGAATGTACAGGTTTCTGATTTGGTTTTTAAGTCACTGATTTTTAGGTTATTCTTTTCTCATTGTGTTGTTTCAATTTGTTTATACTTAAAACAAAAAAAACCAAACCAAAAAAAAATTAGGTTTTTTTTTTTTTTTTTTGTTTGTTTTTTTGTTTCATTTTTGTTTGGCTATGGTTTAGAAAATGAAAAACCGAATTAATTCTGTTTAGTTTTTGGTTTAAGGCTTCAACTAAATCAAAACGAACCGAAAAAACCAAAGTAGATTTTATATATATGTACATATATACGTTTGTATGTGTGTTTTATATAGAAAATAGTATTAATTTTGTCAAACCAAACTGAAAAACCGAGTTTTCTGGATTCTATTTCGGTTTGGTTTGGATTTCGGTTTTCTAAATCGGTTTGTTTCGGTTTTCAGTTTAGTGTAACATAATTCGGTTGGGTTTAGGTTTGACCACTAAACCAAACCAAACTGACCGAATTACACCCCTAGGTGGGAGTACTGGATCCTGGGTGTACAACATACTTTTATTGAACTCGTTACAGGGTGAAATGATTCATTTAAGCATGACCCTAAACACTTAAAAAATATGATGCATCATCCTTGTATTGACATTGTGATGTACTATGTACATCACATATCACACTGATCTTAGTGAAGCATTCCCTGAAAGAAAAAATGACTATATTCATCTATATATTTTCTTATCTTTCTAGTTGGGGTAAAGGCATTTTGTTGTTGTTCTCCTAATTTTTTTCTCTAAAATGCTTCAGTTATATTCGAACAATATCATATATATATATATATATATATATAAAGGACAGAAGACATTGGTCACTATTAACTCGTGTAACAGACTTTATGAAGACAAATTTTATTGTTGTAAGATGACATAGGTAGATTTAGGTAGGTGTATGGTATTATGCTGCAAAAACTCTATGCCATATCAGCCATAAGGTGGTCAAACTTTGGGTACACATGCACCTTTATTAATGGTATTCACGTCAACAGAAAGAAGCTTTATTACTGGAAACTACACCAATGCTATTTTTCTTTGCTATATCTTTTGTGCATTGCTGGTCCGAGCCCGGGTAAAGGAGGATCGTTTCATCAACTTAGTAATCCGGCATAAAAATTTGCTAAATCTCTTATAACATAGGGTGGTTACAAGAGAAGGAAGAAAATAAAGAGAATAAAAAAAAAACAAGATACTGAAAAGCTTTAAGCATCTCATCCTATCCTACATATGTACAGCAATAGGATGTTATTGGACTTGGGCCTTATTTGGCTGCCATTTTGGGAATGTATTCCATGACTTGGAATGAGTTCTCATAGATAAATGGTCATTTGGTTAGCAAAGAAAGATTGAGTTCTCTTAGAATGAGAATGAGAAAATACCCTTCATCATAGAATTACCTCCAACCCTGATTTTAGATTTTAGGGATGAGTTTTGAGTTTTTGCAGTGGACAACTTGTAAATAAAGTGAGTAGTGGTAAACTTGTAAATATACTATTTCTATTAAAGTTTATTTTGGAGTGTTATTATCACATTTAAAAGGATATAAGTGTGCAAAGCTTATGTATGGCTAGGGGATTATATGAAAATATTTATAATTAAAAGAAAACAAATTCAAAATATGTTTTTTTTTTTGGTAGAAAACAGAGCATGCATTCATTCGCTAAATAAACCGACCAGTTGCCTGGCCCAGAAAATCGTCTTTGAGTACATTTAGTAAGAAAGGCGGAGCTACATTGATCCATAGGCATGAGAATTGGTCTGCTCCGTGATTTGCATTAGCATCAGCGACAAAGTTGGACTCTCTAACCGTGATTGATTCTGATCGAGTTGAACTCACGTATCACACATCTAGCTTCTGCAATTGTGCTCTCGATCTCCTATGGGGGTTGCAGAAATGGTTTTCTAAGCAGCTCAATTACAAGTGCTGAGTCTCCCTCGAGGTCAATATCTTGGAAATGTTGCTTTCTTGCCAATTTAAGTACTTCAAGTGCACCACCAACAGCTTCTGCTGTTAGGACTGTGGTCTCTCCTAGCTTAAGTGCAAACCCGAACTGGTTCCTTTAATTAGTTCTCAATCCAGAATCACAGCCAAACGAGGCCTTATTTTCCAGAAGTTTGTTTCAAGTTGCTTTTGTTTTTATTTTCAAGACTTGTACTTGTTTTACACTTTTCTTTTGAGTTCCATTAGGTTAAATTATGGGATGGGTTATGTTTAGATGGTTTTAATAAGGCCTATTGTAACCACATGAAGCTAAAGGCATCAGGGAAGATCTTCGTATAATGTACCATGGTGCCACAAACCATCTTATATTGGATGCCCTTATGAAAATCATCGAAAAGAATGTTGATGTTTCTTTCTAAGCTAACCTTGTAAAAATAGCTTACTATTTTCCATTTTGCACTGTTTATGCAGAATTGTTTTTTAATTTGTTTATGCTTTAATGGTCTCATTATCCATGGTGCTGTTGCTGGAGATTTGTTTAGGCAATGCGAACCCAAAATATGATGCATATTGAAGAAAGGAAATACTTTAACCTTTAGTAAGTTGAAATACTTTGGTGTTAGCTCAACAACTGCTAGTTGCGTATCAACCAAACAGATTAATGCGGCAGACTATACTTGCGTGATAATAATGTATGGGGTTTGTTAGAGATAGTGGGTGGCTCATATTCACTAGTCTCTAGATCCAAGGGGGAGGGATTTGAGGGGGCCCATAACTCGTTGTGTGGATCAGTATGGTAAGGGTATATTGGGGATTTTCCCTATATATATGTGATAGGAGTATAAGTTGTAACCCTAATTCGTTTTTGACATAGTGGAAACAACTTCTCTCCCGTGGACGTAGGCTTAGTCGAACCATGTATATCTGTGTGCATTGTTTTGATCTTCGTTTTTACTGTGTTTATTACGATTGCTTGATCTCCATCAACAGGGTGCTTAATTGTATATATGAGCAAGTGAGGTCATGTATACACAGGTGGAAATAACGACAACAGGAGTATTCTGGATGCTTTTTTCTTGGGGAAGGCTCTTGCAGAAGCACTTAACGAACGGATTGAATCTACAGTTGGGGAACTGTTGAGTTCAGTTGGTAGATTCCAAGCTGAGCAACAAAAGCAAGTACAAGAATTCCAGGTAATGAGTAGTTAAAATAAGGAGTGAATCCACACCATCCATATCAAAAAAAAAAAAATGCATAAATGTGTTCCAGCTTTTTTATTTCTGCCATTAGTTGTCTACATGTCTTGTGTTAGCTTTAGAAGAGAAAAAATCCGAATACCTTGGAGGAGAATGACCATATAGTGTGTGAAGAGTACATCTATTCTTGCCTACCATATCGACTTCCTTATCATGTCATTCCAAGACACGGCAGGAAATGTGGAAATGGTGTATTAATTTTTTATTTTTTTTCGTGGAAGGTGGAACCCCCGATCCCACTAACCCGGATACATGACCCGCAAGGACCATACATCATGTAAGCTCGGGGACTCGAACCTGGGACCTCCAGTTCCTATACTGGAGAGCCTGCCAGTTGAGCTAACCCGTGTGGGTTAGGTATCCATTTCCTGTTCTTTGTACTAGTTCGCACTCTACATAAGATTAACAAGGTGGTGGTGTAAATAATGCAGGAGGATGTGTTGGAAAGGGCAAAAAGAGCCAAGGAAAAGGCAGCACGTGAAGCAATCGAAGCACAGGGAGTTATTTCAAAATCAACTGCAATAGAGAAATCAGCAGTCACTAATGGGAATTCGGCGATCTCACCTTCAGCACCCAATGATGATACTCTGGCGATTTCACCTTCGTTGTCCGATGAGCCTGTCGACTCCTCTAACACGGATCCTACTAATAAGGATATCCTCCAAGGGACCGAGAATGATGACTGACTATCGATTTTATTCATAGAGGTATAGTATTTGTTTAACATGCGTTATAATTTGATTCCGTACAATAAGTTACATAGGTTGATAGTTAAGTCGACCAAAAAACCAATTGGACTTCAGTGTGTTCCATGTCAAAGGATTATTATTCATTCAACCTACTAAATTAGGTGTTTAGGCAGGCATCAAAACTGTGAACAAACATATGATTAACAGATAATTTATGATCTCTCTGAACACAAGTCTTTAACCCAATTCAGAGGTGAAATGATGAACACCTATCAATCTGAGGAAGAAACTCCATACCACTGAAGCAAAATCACAGTGAATAAATATGTGATTAACAGATTCTCCATCTCATACACATACAACAGACTGTGGAGAGATGGCAAAGAATTTCCTTCTCTGGAGAGACAATGGCAAGGAATTTTTTTCAATGTCTCATACAAGGTTTTAAATGTCGATGTCACTGGTCACGTTGTTAAGATTGGCCAGCAATGTGTCGTAGACATGGGGAAAAAGGTGAAACCTTGGGAAACCAAAGTTTCAAAAAAATTTGAAAATTTTTCACATGTCCGTGGGGGAAAAATAAAAAAAATTTGAAATTTTTTCCCCATTTCGTTGACATGTTGTCGATATCAGGGAGAATCGACATATAGCGGTTTCTCTTAACATGTCGTGTTGCCAGCATAAAAAATGACGATATGTCACCGACAGTTAGAACGACATATTGCCGACATTAGGGAAAATCGACATATAGCGATTTCTCTTAACATTTTGTATCGCCAGTGTCAAAAATGATGACATGTCACTGACATATAGAACCCTGGTCTCATATACATATGAACTGAGCTCAAATTTAATGGAGCAACATTTGAAAATCTGGACCTAATTGGTGCAGGTGAGCTTCTTAGGGCAATACAACTTTATTTACTTAATTGCTACATATTTACATATGTGATTTTGGCACTTGGCTGCAATGTGATGTAGCAGAAATTTCCCCATCTTCCTAGTATACAAAAAAAAGAGTTGGTGTACAGTGCCAACGTTTGCTTTTCTGCATAATGGAGAATTTTATTTATAGCCATCAATTGTTTTTTTATAAAATCTCAACCCTTCACAAACGATTTATAGTAGAATTCTCCAACAAAGTATGGACGTAACAAAGGTATCAATAAGCACATCCTCCCGTCCATTTAGACGTCGGTAGGACATACCTCATAAGAGGGATGGGGATGGGGAGGATCTTAGGGTTCGAATCCGTGTCTTGCTTACGGGGAATGATCGAGTGACCATGATGCGCAGAGCTACCAAGAAAAAAATAAAAAGATAAAGAGGACACTATAAGCAAGACATGGATCCGAACTAATGGTTTTCCATAAGTAGATCTCAGCAAAGATTTGCACCTTTGGGTTCCGGATAGCTAGGTTTTGTGGGAAAATAAGGAAAAGATGGTTTTTTATATGCGTATTTGGATATTCGAAAGTATGGGTCTCCCAAAAAATGTTTCAGTCAAACTCTTGTGATTGCAAAAAATAATTTTTTTATTTTTTATTTTCCAATAAAAAGAAAGGAATTGTGGTAAAGGAAAGTAAAAATGCGAAGAGAACATGTTTCTCATTATACCCTTTATAACCAAGGCTTTTTTCTTCTTGCACTTATATAATGAAGGGTAAAATGGACGGATGAAATTTTTTTCTCATTCATTTTTAGCAACATCAAAATCAAAATATTCGATCATAGTCGTACAAATTCCTGAAACTACCAAACATCTTCCAGAAAAATTAAATTTCACTTTGTAACAAACGACTTTCTAGCATATTACTTTCCCAACTTACTTTCTTGTTAACAATTTATTTAAAAATTTCCAAGATAAAGAAAAAATTAGTGTAAAAAAATCTCCATGTATAGCATAATTGTCAAGGATGAAACCCTTGTTGTTTAAGATACCAGATTTGTCGTGGGTGTTTTGTCTGACCTTCCTAAACTAGATACCTCCATGTATACTAGTATATTGGCTTGTCCTGATTCCTTATATACTGAAAGAGTGAGCAAAGAGCATCATGTGAGTTGTAAAACTATGGACAATTCCCTACTCCAGCTTCAGATCATCCTTGGCTTTCTTGCATTACTTCTCTTCCTCTGGAGGATAAGTTCTAACAGAAATAAAACCCGTGACCCGCCGGAGCCGGCCGGCGCATGGCCTATAATCGGTCACCTCCATAAGCTAGAGGCATATGCCCCCTTTGTTCACACATTGGGAACCATGGCTGATAAGTATGGACCAATCTTCTCCCTCCGGTTCGGTATGGGTCGGACCATCGTCGTGAGTGGGTGGGAGATAGCAAAGGAGTGCTTCACTGTCAACGATAAGGTTCTGGCTACCCGTCCTCGAACTGCTGCCGGGAAGTACATGGGCTACGATTACGCTATGTTAGGCATTGCGCCTTACGGTCCCTACTGGCGCGAGGTAAGGAAGATAACGACGGTCGAGCTACTATCGAATTACCGGCTTCAAGCGCTCAAGGACTTGTGGTCAAAAGAGATTGAGATTTGCATTAGCCAGTTGTACAAAGTTTGTGGGGTCCAACCGGTTAAGGTTGACATGAAGCAATGGTTTGAAGACCTTAGTTTCAATGTGATCTCAATGATAATTACTGGAAAGAGATTCTCCGGTACTGAAGCTGAGGAAGATGTTGTGAAATTTCGTGAAGCTACAAAGAAATCTATTTATCTATCTGGGTTGTTTGTTCCGTCAGATGTGTATCCAGTTCTTGACTGGTTTGATATAGGGGGACACAAGAAGGTTATGAAATCAACTGCAAGGGAGCTGGATTCTACCCTTACAAGTTGGGTGGAGGATCATCGCCGGAAGAAACTCTCCGGAGACAACTCAAAGGGGAGCGGCGACTTCATAGACGTGATGTTGTCGGTTCTCAAGGATGACAAGGTCGCTGGTTATGACCCTGAGACCGTCATCAAGGCTACTTCCTTGGTAAGTAGCTTCATTCATATTTGCATTTGTTTTTCAGGAAATTATACTTTGACCTCCCTAATGTTTTTCACAATTTCAGTTAGATCCCCAGAGGTCTTTAAAATTATAATGACACCTCTTCATCCAAAACATAGGGGGTCGGTCAACTAATAATGCTGAGTCATCTTATAAACCGTTCTCCATCAATTGTTTGATGTGTTTTTCATTTGTTCCTCTTTGATGGATTAGTCAAGTGTGACATTGGAGAATGATGGCTCTTCAGTTAAGAGACTAAGAGGGATATTTTTAACCTAAGGTTTATCCACTTTATTTAAAAGTCATTCAATTCTTTATAAGGGTATATCAATCAATGACATTGGACTCGGTGTCATTAAAATTTCAAAAACCTTAAGGGTCTAATTACAATTATCAATCACCTTTAAGAGGTCAAAATATAATTTTCCTTAGTTTTTTTAAACTGGCAAGTAATTTGAAAAAGTCATGCAAATTACCGGATCGATGAGATTCTTGGTAGACTTGTCCTATTGACTTGGTTTCAAGGTTTAAAGTCTTGGGATCGGGGACTAGACCTGCCTTGGCCGATCCGGATATACAAAAATGGAGCACCCAGTTTTTTTTTCTTTGTTTTTAAAATTTTGAATCGGTCGTCGATACTGAACTGATCTAGAGCGATACTGGTCTGAACCGTTCAATTTATAATTTAAAAAAAAAAAAACAAAAAAAAAACATTGGATCGGTTGGACCGGTCGGTCCATACTGTTATTAGTTGGACCGTTCCAATCCAAAGCCTCACGATACAACTATTGTATCGTGGCTTGGGACCGGACCGGTTCTGGCCGATCCCGATACGGACCGGAGTGGTCTGATCCTTGAAACCTTGCTTGGTTTCATACAACTCAGTTAAATTTGTCACGATTCGAACAGTCCAAATGGCCGGCCATACTCTCTTGAGTATTATATATGTTGCTAATTTAAGTATTGTTTGTTGTTTAATTAATGTTTTTTTTTTGTTTTGTTTTCAATTAGACTCTAATCCTTGGGGCTACGGACACCACGACGGTCACCCTCACATGGGCCCTATCGTTGTTATTGAATGATCGGAATGTGTTAAAAAAGGCCCAAGATGAGTTGGACTCATACGTGGGAAAGGAGAGACCTGTAGACGAATCAGACATCAAGAACCTGGTCTACCTCCAAGCCATTGTCAAAGAAACCTTGAGGCTCTACCCTGCTGTTCCATTCCTAGTACCTCATGAAGCCACAGAAGATTGCCAGATCGGCGGCTACGACATCCGAGCTGGCACACGAGTGTTGGTCAACCTCTGGAAGATGCAACAGGACCCGCTCGTGTGGTCGGACCCTAAGGAGTTCAGACCAGAGAGATTTCTGACGAGTCAAGCCGGAATGGACTTTAGGGGTCAGCATTTTCAATTCATCCCTTTTGGGTCCGGCAGAAGGGTGTGTCCTGGGATTTCATTCGGTCTTCAGGTCATACACCTAACGCTGGCTCGCCTGCTTCATGAATTCGAGCTTGCAACCCCTTCGAACTTACCGGTGGACATGACTAGTAGCATAGGTGTTACCATCATCAAGGACACCCCATTGCAAGTAATCTTCACTACACGTCTTCCTTCCAAGCTTTATAAAGAGTAACCGAGTACAATTACATGGGTGAAAAGATTGTTCATGTAACCTATTCAATGGTCTCCTATCAAAGTGAATGGTTTGGATTGTCACATCCAACCTAAACCTCATTGGACCAGGAAACTTTTTTCGCTTCTTTAATAACTGTTTTAATATGTGTACATGTACTATGTATATTGGTTATGAGAATAAAAAATTACTTGCAGATACTATGCATATATGTTTTTATTGTGCATTAATCTTTAGTAATCTCACCAGCACACAAGCACAAAAAGAACAAAGTACCATACTTTCTCATGTCATAACCTTTATATCCATGTTAATATACATCCAAACCATATTATCCAATTTTAATATACATTCAAGAGATTCCTTTACACTTTGGTTATCTCAATGATTGAAATATTCCAAGCTGATTCTTTAATGATATTTCTGTTCATACTATATTAGCCTAGGCATGCAGGAATTTATGGTTAAAGCATAATCAACATTGGCTTTCTTTAACATTCCTTTCCTTACATCCAACTAGCCAGCAAAAATGCTTTCCCATACTTTAGAATGGAACCAATAAATTTTAAGGGAAAATTACACTTTGATCCATTAAGGTTTCTGAAAATTACAGTCAGGCTCTTTGAGGTTTTTAAAATTATAATGACACCCTTCGTCGGAAACATCAAGGGGTCAATCAACTAATGACATATCCTTTATAAAGAATTGAATAACTTTTAGATAAAGTGGATAAACCTTAGGTCTAAAATACCCTTCTTAGTCTGTCGACTAAAGAGGAATCTTACTTTATCATCTTTATCATTTTTACTAAAGAGGGATCTTACTTTACCATTTTTTTTTATCATTTTTACTACTGTAATCTATAAAGCCTAACCTACTGTCGAAAACGATTCTCTCCAAAGGGTATATAAGTCAATGACTCAATATCGTTAGTTGATCATCCCCTAAGTTTTTGATAAAAAATATCATTGCAATTTCAAATATTTCAGGGGTCTAATTGTAATTATCAAAAATCTTAGAGAGTAAAAGTGTAATTTTTCAAATTTTAATTTGTAAACCAGCAAAGCTAATAACACCAACCAAACAATTTAAACAAGTAACTTGTCCTATCCATCAGTTGGATGGATTAAGCTAAGGCTGCGTTTGGCCCGGTGTGCTTATGGATAAGTACTCATTGGATAAGTTGCTCAATGGGAGCACTTATCCACAACAACAATAAACTACTTATTTGAAGAAAACAGCGTTTGGTAAATACATTTATTTTAAGTGCTTATGAAAGCTTAGGGGTAAAATAGGTATTATTAAAATTTAGAAATAACATTTATTCAAGTGGTATATGAAAGCTTAGGGCTCAAATAGGTATTTTAAAAATATTACTGAAGCTGTGAAATAGCTTAACGCACAAGAGCATGGGAGAAGCTGCTCTCAGTAGCTTCTCCTTATGGGTTGCCTTCCTCTAGTGCTTATGGGTAAGCACTTGCCCATAAGCGTGCTTACCCATAAGCACTACTGCCTACCAAATACACATTTACTTTTAAAAAGTGCTTATATAAGCTATAAACTGCAATAAGTACTTATAGAAATCGGGCCAAACGCAGCCTAAAAGTGAAGTGTCAAGAGTCAACATGAAACATATATGTTATAATTCTTTACACTACACAAAACAGGTGCAAATGTTCTCTTATACTACTTTCATTTGTTCATTCAATAGTTCAGCAGAAACTTCATTTCCAGCTTCATCATCATCCACAATACAATCTAAAATCCTCAATATATTGGGAAAGAAACCTTACATCTCTGTATTAATTTAAAAACTTTTGAAGTGAGCATCCTCTAGAAATAGATAGAAATTGGACTTATTCGACAAGAGCAAGGTTGTCAAATCGTGAATCGAATCGAAAATCGTTAAGCACCACTTAGAATCAAAATATAATTTTGAATTGTAAATCGTAAGATTCATAGTAATTTGATTAGAAATAGGGTTTATGGTTTAGTTTTTAGGATTTCTCCTAGCAACATGGATTTTTATTTTTTGAAATACGTAAACAATATTTCTTTATGTATATTTAATTTTTTTAGAGTTATATTCTATATAAACAAGGATAAAACGAGAAAAATGACAAAAAGAAAAACCGTGCAATAGAAAAGAAGAGATTCTTTTTCGTTGCTATTGCAAAGTTGAATCATAAATCGCAAGATTCAATGTATAGATCATAAGATTCAAACATAAACCGATTTCTTCACTGATTTGAATTGATCTAGGATCAAATTGAATTGTAAGATTCATATAATGAATCGTAACAGTTTAACAACAAAGGACAGCAGAGTATCAGTTTTGAAAGTACTTTTGTACACAATACATACAACATAACCACCATGCCCATGAACAACAGTTCATATCAGTACATGAGTTTATTGTATACTACAAAACCAAAGTTATCTATGTAAGATTAGGTTTATTTTTCACTTCAGGCCTGAGCTCAATTCCTTGTACAATGAGACCAGACTTTGGCTTTCCACCTTTCAACTCCATCAGACTGATCTCTACTTCCCCACCTCCTTCCTTATTAAAGAACACACCCAATTCAATCTCCAGCCACCCATCTCCTCTCTCCCTTGGGAGATGTTTGTCCATACGCGTCCTTACTCTTTGGCTTACATTCGCTAACATATGCTTCAACCGCTCTTTGCTAACCTGATGATTTCGCCTCAAGTTACCATCAGGATCAAGATACACAGTACTCTTTCCTCCACCTCGGCCTCCATCAAATATAACAGAAACCTCGAT
>JAUPMG010246689.1:0-14397 GCA_031762675.1 Pachysandra terminalis
CTTTCTCCTTGTTTATCTTTGTTGGGGCATGTTCGCTTTCGATAAGCCACTCTTTGTACATTTCTCCCATTCTTTTTAGTTCAATTTCTGTTATTCACAAGGAGGGGAGTGGTGGTGGTGGGTGGGGGGGAATCAGAATGGGGGCACAAATTAGATTCATGAAGGCAACATTTCACCAAGGAAAAGCTTAAGCAATGTAGTAAGATGCCTTTTAAGCTGCTAAATGAAACAGAAAGGTTACCTTTTCATGAGATTAAGAGGTTGGATTAGATTTAGAAGAAAATGATGTTAGAAGTTGAGTAGGGGCGGAGCCACGATTCTAGCTTTGTGGTGGTGGGGTGGCGGGGGGCAAGATTTGACAAAAATTTGGTTTGACAAAATTAATTTTATCTTTGACAAAAAGAAGACAAAATTAATGTTACTTTCTATAGTATACACACACACACACACATATATATATTGTACTTCGATTTTTTCATTTCGGTTTAGTCAAAGCCTTAACTGTAAAACGAATCAAATTAATTCGGTTTTTTTTTTTTTTCCTAAATCATAATCAAACCAAAATGAAAAAACGAAATGACTTTCGGTTTGGTTTGTTCGGGTTTTGGTTTAAACCGAACCAGTTGACACCCATAGTGAGTGAGGATACAAAAGTGAAAAAATTATTGGGAGGGGGCAACAAAAAACTCTAGAGGGGCAAAAGCAAAATTTTAAAAGTGGAAAATTGTAACATATTACGAAAGCAAATGCCCAATTTATAATTTAAAAAAAAAAAAATTGAGGGGGGCAACAAAAAACTCTAGAGGGGGCAAAAAAAAAATTTACAAGAGGCAAATTGTGACATATTACCAAAGCAATTGCCCACTTTATAATTTTTAAAAAGTTGAGGGGGGGCAATTGCCCCCTCTCACCCCCTATGTAGCTCCACCCATGAAGCTGAGGAATGTTTGAGAAAAAAATGGTTTAAATTCATCTTCAAGACATTTTATAAGGAGATTGATTACCTAGAAGCATAAAGCCCGAGTTCAATGGATTAAGGGGAATTGAAACACGAATCATGAATAGAAAGAAAGAGGAAGAATAATATCTTAAATCTTCGGCTGATAGTGAGATTGTGTAGAATCTGGGTTCAGTGGAATAAGCTATCACTAATATTTTTAAGGATTAATTCCACTTACACCCCCTCACAACAAAATTAGATATAAGGGCTGACTTCTCTAAAGAGCCAATAGAAATATACCATATTGCTTCATTGTTGTCTGCCTACATTCCTCACTCTGCACGTGTGCACAGACTTGGTTCAATGTAGGCAATTCGTCAGTCGTGAATAGTGTTTATTATTCACACACCATATTCTTTTTATTTCACACTAATTTGAGATATAGGATTATATGCCCTTGACATTACATACAATGTCAAGTTCAGTCCACCATGCCCGTCTTATCAAAAAAACCATATCTTCGGTTAGGTTATGTGTATTAAAATTCTTTCTCACTGACTCCACCCAGGTCCTTTTCGGTCTTCCTCTTGTTCTTTAATAGATCCTTTAGCCTTGCACCTTCTCATAGCCACCTCCCTAAGTCTTTGCTTTATATTTCTTGACCATCTTAACCTACTTTATGCTATTTTATCTCCTATTTGGGCAATACCTAGAAGCTCTCAGATATGGTCATTTTTAACCTTATTTTTCCTAATCTTCCCACGCATCCATCTCAACATTCTCATCTCAGTGGCAATCATCCTATGAATAGGTTGCTTCGTTGTTGCTGAACATTCTGTTGTATACGTCATAAGAGGCCTAATAGTTGTCTTGTAATTTTTTCCTTTTAGCTTCAATGGGATATATCAATTACACTTTAGAAAAAACATTCCACTTAAGCCATGCAACTTTGGTTCTATATGCAACATCCTCGTCAATATCCCCCTCTTTATAAATAATTGATCCAAGATAGCAAAAGTCATGTTTTTGGAATCTCTTGGTTCTCGATTCTTACTATTGTTTTCACTCCGCTATAATTTGTGCTGGAATGTACAAAATTACATTCCATATATTCAGTCTTAACTTTTTGATTCTAAGGCTCCCTCCATAATTTTAGTTTTGCATTAACTTGCTCTCTAGTTTGGTCCACAAAACCTCATTATCTGCAAATAACATACACCAAGATATCTCCTCTTGATATGATCTGTCAATTCATCCATAAATGAAGCGAAAATATAAGGACTAATAGCTAAACCTTGATGTAAAACCTATGGTTATTGGAAACTCATTCTTACAACTCACTACTCTCACCCTATTTAGCGCTCTCTCGTACATGTTGTTGACCTCAATACATCTGATGGGTACTCCTTTTCGGTCCAATTCCTCCCATAACTCTCTAGCTACTTTATCATGTGCTCTTTTTAGATGAATAAAAAACCATGTAAAGGTCTCTCTTCTTCCATATAAATGTCTTCACTAATTATCTAAGTAAAAAGATAACCTCAGTGTCATAGTCTTAAGGACCGGCTCGCGAAGAGTCACGATCCCAAGCCGATTCCGAAATATGCTGAAGTTCTCTGACTCGTCCAAAACCGAGTCAGATCGTCCCATCCAGACGATGTAACTCAAAAAATTTATAATTTTTTTTTGAAAATTTTTTTTGGAGCATGTTTGGATCCGGACGATCCCCAATCCGATACTGATTTTAAACACTATGCTTAGCGTAGATCTCCTTGGCATAAATACAAACTGATTTTCTGACATTCGAGTTGTTCTTTTTAATATTTGCTCCATTACTTTTTCCTGTAATTTTAAATTGTGACTTGTATGCTTAGTTCCACCATAATTGGTACAATTTTGGACTTCTCTTTTATTATTGCACATAGGTACTATGGCGCTTGTCCTCCAACATTTGGCACTTCATTAATCCTCAAAATTCTGTCAAATAATTTGATCAATAAAAATACACCATTCTCTTCTGTGCACTTAAAGGAGAAGAAACCAAATCAATGTTCTTGTCCACTTTTAAAATTTTGTTTGGTACCTGGCCGGATGAGATAATCTTGGATTTACTGAACAAGAATTTGCACTTGTGTTTTGAGAGTGTTTAGCCAAGGGTTTTATTTTGAAAATGTTATTGAACATTTTCAAACTTGAATGCTTCCTTGTTATTTATTAGAAAAGGTCTGAAGACACCACACTTAAGAACAACATATACTGTACACAAATCTATATTCAAGCCATCTCAAACCAGAAAGGAAGAAAAGAAAATTGTTTGTTCATTTGTTCTCCCTGCATCCACTTCAATGTCTTTGTTTGAGGAGTTTCCTTTTCCTCTATGTTGCAGCTGAGTTGCTGTAACTCTCGAGTGGATAGGTTTACTATCCTGTGATTGGGTTCTAGGTTCGGTTATTATAACTAAGATAATGTATTGAGAATTTAACTTTGCTTCCATTTCATTTAAAGGATCGAAATGTGAGTACCTTAACGCTATGTTTGGAACCTTGGATTTTAAAAGAGGAGAATAAGTGTTTCTTTTCAAGTGTTTGGTTACGATGAGACATATAAAGAAAAGAAAAGAAAATTCCGGCAATTTCCAATGATTTTCTGGTGAGTTCTCATAAATTCCGACAATGTTGATTAGCCGCCAAGGAAAGACAAGATATGTTGCAAGTTAGTTTGAAGTGTTGGAGAGTGCTCTCCACCTTTCTTTTCTTTTCTTTCAAATGGTTTTGATCCAAAAAGAGAAAAAAATTCAAATTATGTTCTTTCCAAATCTCTATCCACAACTCTTTCGTTCTTCAATCAAACAGGAGAAAGTGCTTTGTCCAGCATTTTCTTTTCTTTTCTGTCAAGATCCAAGGTTCCAAATACAGCCTCACAACTCGGCTTGGTTTTAAGTAGATCGCATGGCACCAATTAATTCATGGGTGTAATTTGCTGTCCTTATTAGCAGTATATTGCTGGTGGAGATACTTGGCAAGATGTTACTTTTGTCGTGTCTCTAGCTCTTAACTATAAAAGTCAAAACTCTTTTCTTGCAGGTTTACCGATTACGTTAATGCAACTATAGCCAGTCTCCATCCAATTCACTGCACTCGTGAGAGGAAACTACAGGTAGAGTTTGACATGACGACGATTCCTGCATTCTTGATTGTTTTGGGCATCCTCTGGTTCGTATTGAGGCCGAGGCGACCAAAGCCCAAGATCAACTGAGAAGATCAAGATCAAGACCAAGAGCAGATCACAGTTTTTTTTCTTCTAAACAGTAGAGATGAATGGCCTAGGAAAAGCTTATTGATTCTTTTCCAAATCTTTTTGATTCTAATTGTGTAAAGCTCCTGTACGATTAATAGCGCCGTGGACTTTTTTTTGGGGCCTGTACTACAGGAAAGATGTTTTGCCGGCACCTTTGTTAGTTCTTTCTGAAAAAGAAAGATGTAATCTTAATTGGAGAATTGTAGTCTTTGGCCTGGAGAGTACTTCAAATTAAGGGGTGTCAATTGGTTCGGTTTAAACCAAATCTAAAAAAGTCTCCTTTTTCTATCATTTTGGTTCAGGTTTGGTTTAGAAAACAAAAAATCCGAAATAATTTGGTTTGGTTAATGGTTGAGGCTTCGACTAAACCAAACTGAACCGAAAAAATTGAAGTGATATTATATATATGTGTGTATGTTTAATAGAAAATTACATTAATATGCCATGTGGCACTTAGTGCATTGGGTTTGCATGATTAGAGATCTCATTTCAAAGCGTTGTTTAAACCTACTATAACCAACAACAGCAATAAATTAGTTTTGGGTTAGTTTGTCCATTTTAAAAAAAAAATCCATTTAAAATGTAGAGATTTTCTGTAGGGCAAAAAATTGGTAGTGTAGAATTGTCTATTTTTATTTTTTTTATTATTATGATGGGTGCATCCTAATTAGAGGTGGCAATTGGGCGGGTTCTGGTTGGGTTGATAGGGGTATTACCGGCTTAGCACTCAACCCAAATCCGCCTGTTTAGTAAACGGGTTGAAATAATCAAACTTGCACCCATCCTAATTAGTTTGATCCGTTTAATTTTACTAAATTTCTTATTATTTATTTTTAAAAACCTCATCTAATGTCTTGTATAATAAACTTAATTACAAGTTACAATGATATTGTAATTTAATACTCAGTTTTTCTATAATCTTATTTAATCTCATGTAAACAATAATAATGCAATATATCGTACAATATTCTACTTTACTTCTCTAATGCTCCCGACTCTAACATAAGAGAGGAACTGAAGAGGAAAAATGGAACAAAAAATATCCTATCCCTTACATTATATATATATACATGTGTGTGTGTGCGCGCATATATACAAATATATGTATATAAACAATAATAATACAATATATCGTACAATATTCTACTTTACTTCTTTAATACTCCATACTAGCATAAGAGAGAAAATGACGAGGAAAAATGAAAAAGAAAATATCCTATCCCTTACATTATATATATGTGTGTATGTATATATATGGTTGATATATATTTTTAGGTATACTAAGTAAAACATATAGTATAATAACTAGACTTAGAGGAGATATCCCAAACCCAGCCCATGGGTTGAAAACATAAACCCAAACCTGCTAAAATCAGAATGAATTCGGGCGGGTTGACGGATCGGATTAGAAATTGCCAGCTCTAATCCTAGTAATGTTTGAGTAGATTCCGTGTTTGTTTGCGTATGGATGGGAAAAAAAAAAAAAAAAACGAGGAATAATGGAACTGTTTGGAATCAAAGGCCAAATGCTAAGAAGATCCATCCTTCTTTTGAGGGGATGTCTTATGTCTTAACAAAATCCCATAAAACTAGCAGAAAAATATTCCCTTAAAAATCAGCAAGTCCAAATGGCCAAGGCCAAGAGCTCGGCCGGCTCACGTCTTGCACAAGGACAATTCCGGGTGGGGGTCTAAATCGATCGGTTTAGTGGTCAAACCAAAATCAAATCAAATTAAACCAAAATCAAATGAAACTGTAATAATAGAAAATCGAAAACCAAACCAAACTACAATGAATAAAATCGAAAACAGATCTAACCGAAATAAAAAATGAAAAATTTAGGTTTTCAATTCAACTTGAAAGATCAAGTTGGTTTTGGACTATTTCTTACTTTTTGAGAAAGAGAGTCCAACCCACACGTGTAAGCTCAACTGGCAGTTACTCCAGTAAAAAAAATTGGTCGTCTCAAGTTCGAATCCCCGGACTATCTAATATAAGGTTCTTGTGGGTGGGGTAATATATCTGGGGTGTTTAAACCTATCCCCACAAAGTGGAGTCAGTGATTCCACGTAATAAAAAATATTAAAAATAGTTTTTTTTTTAGGTTTAAATATGATATACATGATTGAAATTCTTTTATTCTCGCCATCTCTACCTTCTTTTAAGATCTAAGTTTGCTATTAGGGTTCCATATGGATATGGGACGATATCTGATTTTTATTACTTTTTTTAGGTTTAAATATGATATACACGATTGAAATTCTTTCATTCTGGCCATCCCTACCTTCTTTTAAGATCTAAGTTTGTTATTAGGGTTCTATGTTGATATGGGACGATATTTGATTTTTATTACGGATCCAAGTTTGTGTGTATCGAGATATGTGATCTCTACAACCTTCGAACCAAGTTAATTCTGTTTCTTGTATTCTTTCCGAGTAAGAAAGGAAAGGAAAGGAAACATACTTTGATCCAATGACCTGTCGCCACACTGACGTGGTGGCAGTTCATTGGCTAAAAACCGTGTTCCTTGCTTCCCTTATGAAGCACGTGATCACGACTGGGTCTCGTCTGAATTTACTCGGCAAGGAAGATGCGAGTCAGACGGCGGGAGATACATCAAAGATTCCTCCGTGATCGAATCCTTCTTAATGGCATTATTATGTAATATTCAAAAATATTCAGGGGTAAAGTAGGTTATTTATATAGAGTAAGAGGGATACGATACGAGATTACGTCTAGATGAGGAAGGGTAAAGCTGGAAAGTTATTAAATTATAGATTCAAAAAGAGAAAGTGACAGCGAATGAGAATCCGAGAAGAGGTAAAGTCTACAACCAGATTCTGAATCACATCCACAAAAAAAAGTCTAGTCAGTTCGAAACACCTCAACAAACCCTAACTTCGATCCGAATCATCCTCTTAGCTTCTATTTAACTTCTCTTCCTCCTTCATTCTTCTTTGAATTCCTCTTTCGAATTGCTCTGAAAGTAAAAAAGAATTTTCAGAGTGAGAGAGGAAGAGCGAGATTCCGTGGAGTTTCTTGATTGATTCGGCGTCCTTTCAATCGAGGTAATGAAACAGCGCTCTGGTTTTTTCATTGATCTTCTTCTTGTTAGGTTGAGTTCTCATGAACATTCTTGCTGTTGAGTTCTCATGAACACGGAGAGAAAGAGATCTAGTTTTTTCTCCTTTTTTTCTTAATTGATGATTTTGTGTAATTTTCTGTTCTGTTCCGATCTTGTAACTCTTAATTGGTGCAATTTCGGTTTTTTTTTTTGTTTTTGTTTTTGTTTAGATCTCTTGTTGATTGACTTATTTTTTGGATTTTATATTAATTATTACACTTATTTGTTATTTATTTTTCAATGTGTTTGATTTGTAGTTACGCTGTTAAGTGCATGGAGAATTCGTAAACGGATTATGGTTTAATGTTCTTGTGTTTATTCATGAAGATTTAGGTTTGATTTGTATGATCGACATGTTTATATTTGATTAGGCTCATGAATATCTCTCTCTTTTGAGTTTCCTTTTTTTCTTTCTTTTTACACGTTTGTAGATTGGTGAAATATGGTCATTGTTTATTATAGCATCCCAGATCTATAGAAATATTAATAAATATTCTTTTTTTTTTAGGATTCTTTCTTTTCTGTTTAATCTCCATCGATAGCACATGTTCTTCATCATCAAGGATTGAAGTTCACAATTTTTTTCCTATTTTTCAGGTGCAATGGCAATTAGTACCGCACAGATGGCTCTTACTGTGTCAGCACTTGGTGCTCTTTCTTTCATTCTTGGAGTAATTGCTGAAAATAAGAAGGTTTTTTTTTTCTTAATTAATTCAGAAATAAGATATTTAAATAGAATTTGTTGTTTGAATATATTTTAACTTTTAGTTAATGCCCTCAAACATTGATTGTTTCTCTGAATATAAATAATGTAAAAAAATCTGTTATGTCAAAAGTGATGTTTTGTGGTGTATGAATTTGGTATAAATTAAAAAAAATACATTTTACATTCCATTATTAATTGTACTATTAGTATCTGTTTCTCTTTGTTGAGGTAAATGTATTTTTATCACTTGCTTGACTTGGGGTTTATGTAGGATTGTATAATTTCAATCTCCACTGTATAGCTATAATCCTATTGAGTTCTCTTTCATTTTTATCTATTAGTCATAGAAAGGAAATAGTTTTAATCTGTTGGATTTTTTTTATTCAATGGTAAGCAAGAAGTTTAACGTCTCCAATATGAAGTAGGTAGACTTTTGACTCCCCCTTTACACCGGTCAAGCTGAATTGGTTTTGGAACAAGACATATAGAAGTGTACACACAGCATTGCTGTAGCTTTGAGCTGTTCATAAGTGACTTCAAAAAAATAAAATAATTCTCTAAATAGATGATTTTGAGAATTAGGACAATGGAATCACAGGACTGGTCTGAGCCATCTTGATTCAGAGCAAGCAGGGAGAAAAACACTGAGTATATACTATATACTATATACCAATTTAGAAAATAGAACAATTCTTTTGTTTAAAGTTTTCTTTGTTTGAAATGCAATTCCAGACTTGAAAAATCGAATTCGTTGTCACATATACAATTATTAGGTTATGCTTCTTTTCTTAATTAAAACCCTTTTACAATCGAGTTCGTTGTCATGTATACAATTACTTGGTTATGTTTCTCTTTTGTTCTTTTTATTTATTATTATTTTTGGATGTTGACAAAAGCATATGTTCCTTTAGTTTTTATTACTTTTTTTTTTCCTTTCTGTTTATTAAGAAACTCCTTTTCTTTTCTTAATTAAAACTGTTACATTTTTTCATTGCGCACTATCTAATTTCTTTATTTTTTGTTGCCTTGGGTTTTTTCCAGCCTGCAGCTGGAATACCTATTCCTGGCAAAGGTGTTGTTATTTGCAAGTATCCTGCTGACCCAACAGTTGCTTTGGGATACGTATCTGTTGTAGCCCTTGTTGCATGTGCTGTTCTTGGGTTTTACTCTATATATTACCCCTATGAAAAAAAATCTGTTCCTCGTGGTGCTTTGTTTCAGAGCACTAAATTGGTTGTGTTCCTCCTAATTTCTTTGTAAGTATACTCTTTCTGTCCATATTTATTTATTACTTTGGACATCTCGTCTTCGTCACTGTATATTTGAAGCTTAATAATTTCATTTCTCTTTTAATAAGCATGCCCTTATGTTATTTTATATTTCCCTTCTAGATATTTCATTTCTAGTGTTAATTTCTTGTATAAGTTGTAGAATTGTAGATTTCAACTTTGATATGTTTGCATTGCTTTCAATAGTGTTATATGTTCAGTACGGTTAATTATTCACTTCTCATGTTATCTCCGGCATATCTATGCTACCACCAATTAGCTACTTTTGGAGGTTTGAAAAAGTTACGGATTAATTCGCATGGAAGATTTATCCAAACTATTAGAATGTGAGATGGTCTTTGATTGAAAAGCATATGCATCCCTAGGTCTTTGACTAGGCATATGCATCCCTAGGTCTTTGACTAGTAATCCTTTTAAGAGAATCATGGGGATTTAGATAACTTACCTCAAAGTGCATTGTATTTCACTGTCAACCTTATTGATGTGATAGTATGGAGAATAATCCACGAAAAAGTTATGGATTAATTCGCATGGAAGATTTATCCAAACTATTAGAATGTGAGATGGTCTTTGATTGAAAAGCATATGCATCCCTAGGTCTTTGACTAGGCATATGCATCCCTAGGTCTTTGAAATCATGGGGATTTAGATAACTTACCTCAAAGTGCATTATCTTGCACTGTCAACCTTATTGATGTGATAGTATGGAGAATGATCCATGCATAGTGTTTAAACTCGGTATCGGATCGGAAATCGCCCTAGTCTGATACCAAGTTGGATTGGCGATCCAACTCTGGATCAGCCGATCCCAATTCCCAAACATGGCCCAATTTTTTATTTATTTTTTAAAAAATCAGAATGGTTTTTAGCGGTGTCGGATGATCAGATCGGAAGATCTGACTCAGTTTCGGACTGAGTCAGAGAACTTTTAACAATTTAGAGATCGGCTTGGGATCGTTACTCGTCCCGAGCCGATCACAAGTTGTATCAGCCGATCCAACCCAGGTTCGGCCAATACTTTTTACACTATGGATCCATGTTGATCAGGCTTGGTGTCTCTAACTGATTTGTTAAATGTCCCAAATGAAAATGTATGGTTATTTTTACTTTTTGAATAACCGGTTATGATATGATGCTAAAATGTTTTTTGTGCTATTGTGAAATTAGGGGGGTGTCTGTGTTGGGAATAGCATTGATGTTGTGGGCAACTATCACTGAAAACCTTCACCTCGCCCGCAATGTTCATCACAACCTTGAAACAGCTTGTCCTACAGCCAAGACTGGTCTTTTCGGCGGTGCTGCCTTTGTGGCACTTGATGCAGCACTCTTCTGGTTGATATGCCTAATGCTGACAAGCAATGCGAGAGCTGATTACTTTGAAGAAGAGGATCCTAAAGGTGAATATGGTCAGGTTCTTGCAGCTGACTTTGGTGGTGCACCTGGACAAGGGAATTTGTCCAAGGTATAAGAAGATAAGATGTCAGAAAGTAACATAGATGTAAGGAAGATTTGCTTTGCTAAGACTCGTTTGGATTGTAGTAGTAACTTGGGATTTACTTTTTGCATTGCATATAAACTCCACAATCATATGCTAGGACTATCATTTATGGAATTGTTTTACGTCAATGTAAATATAATTTCCTTGTGCCTCTCTTTTTGTTTTTATTTTTTTATTATTTTTATGTTTGGTTGGTTATTATTGGTTATCGGGTTCAAAGTGTGATGAGAGAGGGATTTCCAGAGTGTAGGCATACGGCTTGTTGTGATTCCGGTAGTTGGTAAGGTATCATGGTTGAGCGTCCAGGATCCTTTGTTGAGAGGCGGGTCTTTGTCCCAGGCCTCCAACTTATAGGCTCATGTTGTTCCCCCGAGATTATCTTCTTATAAGATCGAGATCGAGAGTTGTATTTCGAATGCTTTTTTTTTTTGGTAGACGCAACCACTCCTTTATAAGGGAGACACAAAAAGACCTTCCTTTTCAGGAATATCTATGAAGGCAGGAGAATCGATCCCAAGCCTTGGCCTTACCCTATGACAAGCAGCAAAGCTTTCCCGCTATGACAGGCAGCTTCTTCTACTTTTGTGTTTCTTAAAAATTAGTGATTTGAAAAAAACTCAAAAACATCTTGTTCTATTATAGACCTAACTGGATGTGGGATGTATTGTTCTCTACAATTCCTTTTTTTTTTTTTTTTTTAATTTAAAAAAAAATTAAAAAAAAAAAAAAATTACATCTACATGGGATTGACCAGAATTTCTTCAACTTAAAAGGATTGGATCTCTTTCCAAACCTAACAATCAGCTTCAATAACCTCCTCCTCCCACAAAGAAGGATCTGTTCATGATCTTCAGACACAAGGAAGGTCTGATCAGTTATTCGTTGTATGCCGTTGATTTAGGCCAACCACAGCCGCAATCTTCCATTAGACTTCTCGAGATGTCCACTGAGAAGTATCTGTTCATGATCTTCAGATACAAGGAAAGTTGATGACTAGAAAACTAATTAATTATGCGCATCTGTGCCTGAGCCCAAAACAACAACAAAAAAAAACTCATTATTTTAACGAGCTTGAGCCAAGTTTGATGGGCTTGCTCAATTAAAGCTCTGCTCGATTTGTGTATGAGATTATACATCCATATTCCCATATCTTATATTATATATTAATACTAAACATATTTGCAGTTAATATTAATGCTGCCTAGAAAAAGAAATAAAAAACTATAATATTAATGCATTTGTACTAAGGTAAGTTTTTACAAGTCTATCATTTTACGAGTCGAGCTTGAGCACAAAATATTTTCGCGAACTTGAGCCTTGCTCATGCTTTACCAGCATGAGCAATCTGGACCCTAGGGTGTACAAATGGATTAGGCCGACATACATGTGTCGGCCCAATCTGGCCCGATACAGTTTGATCCGAGCCCAAGCAAGATACTACACGATAAGCATATAGTGCCACATCGGGTCTTGAGTTCATGGCCCACAACATGACACAGACAGAATTGGGTATGGGTATATTGGCCAATGGCGCAAATTGTATGCAAAAACCCAAACCCAATTAGGCATGACTCGATCCAACCCGATACTGTAATTATCATTCCTCGTGCCATGCTGGGCCTTGGGACGGGAAATTAAACATGGGCCGGCACGATAGGGCGTGTTGGACACCCCTACATAACCCTAGACTTGTTATCGCTTATATTTTATATATAATTAGTTTTAACTTTTGGCGAAACCACATTAGATGTCTCAGAAGCATACAGCACAGATGGCAATGGGGCGGGTTAAATGGGTAACCCGCCCGATCCGCTCCTAATGGAACGGATTTTGTAAGCTGTATTTCGAATTAGGGTCGGGTTCGGATGGTCTGATCCGGGGTCGATCGGTTCATATTCAAGCAAAAACGACCACGACCCGACCCGATATACCCATGTAATTTAAGCTAGTTCACTCTTGTTTTGGTAAGAACTAAGAACTCTCTTGTTTAGGGTTTCTCTTCTCTTCTAATCTCTAATCTAGACTCAAGAGAGGGAGAGAGAATTCAGAACTCTCTATTACGGCTGAAATCCTCTCCGATTCTTCTTTAAGTGAAGAGCATCATTGCATCAGCCTTAATCCTCTCCGATTCTTCTAGCGTTTTCTTTCACCTATTTTGCAAGGAACGGCTGAACTCAATCATTCTCTAATTTAAGAGCATCAGCCATCAACCTCAATCATCAAGCTCAAGTTTCCTGCAAATCTAAGGGGGTTTCTAAGGTTTTCTTTCACCTATTTTGCAAGGAATCGTCTGAACGGTATTTCAACAGGTTAGAACACCTTTTTTTTTTTTTTTATCAGTTCGTTTTCACTAGCAGCCTGATTTTTAGGTTTATGAGGTTTAATCCATCAAAATCCATTTTGATCTTTAGAAGAATCAACGTCTACCTATTTTTTCAAGTGTTGGACTTTGATTCTTGTGATGGGTACTACTGAAATCTATTTTTTTTTTACACCAAAAAAAAAAAACATACTGAAATGTATATCTGGTTGTAATGTAGGAACTACATGCACAAACTGCACTTCACATGCTTATCTAGCTACTTGAGTAGTTGGGCTTGTGGATTTATTGGACAGCATTCCTATTTATTTTATTTTTTATAAACATTAGTTTGTTGAACTGCTATTTTTTTTTTTTTTTTATTTTAATTAGGATGTTGATCTTGCCATCTTTTTTTTTCTTTATTTGATTCTCTATTGACTATTGTTTGATTTTGTTATGCTTTGTTTGGTTTGTTGGGGCTGAAATCTTATGTGTATATATATATATTTGAACCCAATAGAATGTCTGAGGTTGGTGAGAATTCTCAAGAAGTACCTCCTACTACATCTGGTTCTAACCTTACTCCTGTTTCCACTCCAACCTCTGTCCTATTGGTTAAACATATGCAGCGGTGTTGGTAAAGCCATGGATAGCTCCCACCTAGGAGATTGCCTCCCTAGAAATTGATCCAGTTAGAGTATCATATCTATATAATCTTTCTATATTCTTTTAACCGATCAGTAAGAAATATTTCAAATTCATCAAAGAAAAAAGTCTATGGAGTAATTGAAAGCCTTAGGTCGGGTCAATTTCTGGTCTAGAGGATCCCCATGATAGGACCCATCTAGTGGAAGTTACAAATATCTTGTATAGTTGTATCCATGGCACATTATTGTAAAAGACTTACCATCCTGCTAATGCGAGTATTCCCCCTATTAAACCATTTGATATAACAAAGTTGTGTCTTTCTCTAAAAGCTTGAGCTTTTCGAGCAAACAGTGCTTAACATGGTATTAGAGCGGGAGGTCAAGTGATCAAGTCCCAAGGGCCTATATTTCTGTGTTTATTCTCCCACGGATGTGCTATTCCCGTGCGGTTGTGTGTTTGCCTCGGTACCCTGTATTATCCCACAGATGTGTTGTTCCCGTGCGGAGCCCGCACGTGCGGGAGGGTATTGAACCATTTGATATAACATTGTTGTGCCTTTCTCTAAAAGCTTGAGCTTTTAGAGCAAACGGTGT
>JAUPMG010246797.1:0-13368 GCA_031762675.1 Pachysandra terminalis
ATCCGATAATGAACCGATTCGGTCCGATTATAATTTATAATTTATAATATATATATACACACACACACACACACAATTTACAAGTTATCGGATCGGATCGGATTCGGATATTCCTATTTCACTATCGGATCGAATTCGGATCACCTATTTCATGATCCCTCGGATTTCGGATCGGATTCGTCCAAATTCGACCCGTTGACAGGCCTAGTCCCGGCCGTGCTTCGGCTTGCATTGAGCAGGCCAGGCCAGGCCGTGCCGTTCAACAGGCCTGGAAGTCCAGACAAAGCACGGTTTACTAATCGTGTCTTTAATCACCTCATCCTCCATACTGGCTTTTGGGATTAGCCTTAAATCTTAGCTGGACTCTGTGATAGGGTGTAATTTGGTCGGTTTGGTTCAGTTTAGTGATCAAACCAAAATCAAACCGAATTACATTGCACTAAACCAAAAACCGAACTAAACTATAATACAAACCGATATATTAAACCGAAAACCAAACCGAATTACGATGATGAATAAAACCGAAAATCAAAATAGAAACCAAAATATTCGGTTTTTTGGTTCGGTAAGACAAAATTAATGTATTTTCTATGAAACACACACATACACCCACACACAAACACAACAACGAAACCAAACCGATATAGAAACACGAAAACTAAACCGAACAACAACGGATAAAACCGAAAACTGAAATAGACATGGAAAAATTCAGTTTTTCGGTTCGGTTTGACTAAATTAATGTTATTTTCTATAGCACACATTTTTCGGTTCGTTTCGATTTAATCGAAGCCTTAACCGTATACTGAACCAAATTAATTCCAATTTTTGTTTTCTAAACCATAACCAAACCAAAATGAAAAAAAACAAACCAAACCGACTTCTTTCGGTTTGGTTTGTTCGGTTTTCTGTTTAGACCGAACCAATTGAGACCCCTACTGCAACGAGTTTATTAGTTTAGAGGAAGATAAGATTCTTGATTACCTTAATAAGCTGACCCTTGGTAGCCTCAGGGCCAGTCCCAACGACACGGTCACAGAAAGCGAGGCCTGACGGAGAAACCGTTAGTTCACAAGGTACCACCTCAGCTATTGCAGGTTGCAGTTGCAGGAGAGCATCAGGAAGGCTCAAACAGAAGCCAAGAGTGATTATTACATCTCTTCTTCTGAATGAAGTAAGGTTGTTTCTCAGTTGAAGCAGTTGAGGAGGAGAGGGAGAGATCTTGTGTTGTTGGTTGTGAATGTTGTTGGCTGAGATTGATGATTTTGTTTCTGATGTATTGAGATGTTTTCTGGGTGATTCAGTGAGCTTTTTGGGAGTGTAAGAAGACCCAAGAGAATATGCCAAAGAATTCATTCTTTTGCCAACCAGTAATTTAAAGGAAATAGATAAGATAGGACTCTTCAATTATAAAGTGAGAAACCCATCTACTCCAAAGAAAAGGTGCAAATTGGGCGGGTTCGGGTCAATTTGATAGTAGTATTAACAGCTTAATACTCAATTCAAACCCGCCCGTTTAATAGAAGAGTTGAAATAATCAAACCCGCCTTAACCTGTTGATCAATTTTGATCCTTTTAATTTTATTTAATAGAAGAGTTGAAATAATCAAACCCGCCTTAACCTGTTGACCCATTTTGATCCTTTTAATTTTATTATTATTAATTTTTTTTTTTTTGTAAAAGTCTTGTAGAATAAATTTGATTACAAGTTGCAATGATATTGTACGTTAATATCATTTTTTCTCTATAATTTTATTTAATCTCGTGTAAACCAGTGCTATCAAAGAGCCGAGCTAGCTTGACTTGAGCTCGGGCTCGTATGAGCCGAGCTTGAGCTCAATATTTAGGCTTGCGAGCCAAGCTTGAGCCCAAAAATAAGCTCTTTATTTTAATGTGATTGGGTAGGCTCAACTCGATTAAAACACGGCTCGGTCATATATGATATATAAATATCTGTATCATATGTATTATATATATATAACTCGTGTAAACATGAACCGTGTTTAAGTCAAATACTTAATTATTGGAACCCTGGATTTTGGAAGAAAAGAAAAAAAAGTGCTAAAGAAAACACTTTCTTTTATTTGGTTAACCATTTTTGAAAGTAAAAGATAAGGATTTTGAAAGAATCTTCTATAAATTTTCTTTTTGAGACTAAAAATTTCCCTCCAAAATGGTAGAAATTTTGAGAGAAAGCCTCCAGACCACCATTATCACCACCACCCTCACCACCCTACCACCACCACAACCACCACCACCACCACAACCGCTACCACCATCACACTACAACGAAGAGCCCATTGTGACCTCCCATTCTAAATCAATATAAATTGATTTTGTTCTACAGATATTGTTCGCTGATTCCTCAACATGAGTTATGTAACAGATTGAAGTCTTACCCAGCTATGTCTTTCCACTTGTAATGAAACTAGATCCTCGCGGCTTCTTCACATTCTGGGTAACCATCAATTTTCTCACATGTTCTGCATCTTCCCATTTCCCATTCAAAACATACAAATCACAAATAAGACTATAAACCCCTCCATCATTCTCAGGCTTCACCTGCAAAACCTGTTTGATAACTCTTTCAGCAATCTCAAACTGCTTATGAATCTTACACGACGACAAAAGAGAAGTCCACACGAAAACATTTGGTTCGAGTTTCATCGTTCTGATGATCTCGTAAGATTCCTCTAGATACCCCGCCTTACTCAACAAATCAACCATGCATCCATAATGCTGAATCTTTGGCTCAAGCCTATACTCTTCAATCATATTCTTGAAATATTTCCGGCCCTCGTCGACCAATCCCAGACGGCTACACGCACTCAAAATCCCGGTGAACGTGATCTCATTAGGCCTCAACCTGCCTCCTCCATCTTCTCAAAGACAGCCAATGCCTCTCTACCGTAACTTTGTTGTGCCGATCCACAGATCAATGCAATCCAAGTTTTCACATTCTTCTCCTCCATTATATCAAAAACCTTACACGCACTCATTAGAAACCCGATTTTGGCATACATGTCAACCAGAACTGTCCCAAGCTCCACATTCAATTCCCACCCGTTCTTCGTCGCAAACCCGTGTATCGACTTCCCCACCAACAATCCAATAGATCCCAAATGAGAACAACATGATAGGATCGATCCTAACGTCACTTGATCCGGTTTCAATGCCGTTTCATTCACCACCAATTCTCGAAAAAGTCTTAATCCTTCTTCCCAATTGCCCCTATTGATGTACCCAAAGATCATCGCAGACCACGATGAGAGATCCCTCAATGGCATGTTTTCGAATAGCGAACGGGCTTTCTCAAGATCCCCCGATTTTGAATACCCGCTGATCATCGTATTCCAAGTGATTGTGTTTCTGTCGGGCATTTCGTCGAACAGGTAACCGGCATCGAAAACCGAAGCCTTGTTGTAACAATTTAGAAGGGAAGTGGCGACATGTACATGTGAATTGAATCCGATTTTGAGCAAATGCGTATGAAGATGACCGATTAGGGTTAGGTCTTGAAGGGTAGAACAGGATTTCAGTGTGAAGAAAATGGAGAAGCTATCAAAAGGGATGGATTCGGTTTGCATTCTGGTGAAGATGTGCATGGATTTTTGGGGAGAAGAAGCGCTTCTTAATGAAAGAGCCCATGAGTTGAAGCTGTTAGCAAAGAAAGTAAGCTGGTGATGATGATGGTATATGAGCTTCAGAAGGTTGGTGGAAATGGCTAGCATGGAGCATTACGCACCACCACTGTATTGTCTATAATACCTATTCAGTATCTTCAGCACAGTTATACTGCGCAGTTTGCTAGAATGCGCAAGTGGTGCATCGGAGCAGACAAAAGAGAAGCTCTGCTCCTCCGTGATTTCCTGGGGCTGGGGAAGAAGATAGTTCGTTCAGTGTTTTTAAGAAGTGGACCGGACCAAAGGTCTAACCGTTATAAACCGTCATTGAACCAGGTTGAGCTCAATATAAGTATGGCTATAAACGAGCCGAGCTTGAGCTCTACAATTAGGCTCGCGAACAGAGCCCGAGTCCGGAAAAACAACTCGCCATTTTAACAAGCTTGAGCCGAGCTTGGATAGGCTTGGCTTAGTTTTTATATCAAATTATACATCCATATTCATATATGCTATGTCACATTTTAATGTTAAACACATGTAATAATAATCATCTTCCTATATCATATATTAATATTAAACACATGTAATAATAATCATTAATTATAATATTATTATAATTGTACTAATGTAAATTTTTTGCCAACTGACCCTGAACCTTGCTCAAGGTTTACTAGCTCTAGCCAAGTTGGACAAAGCTCTGCTCGGCTTGTTTACAGCCCAATGAGTAAGACTAAGGCTAACAATGGACCACACTCGAGTTAGTCCAACTCGCAAAGATGGCAGTACTAAGCTATAAGGGTGACAACAGGCTGGGCTTGCGTCCCAATATAATATTATTTATCGGCCTGGTTTTACAGGCTATCTACCTTTGTCCAAGCCCACTAAATCGTAGAGCCAGGCTGATCGGGTCGAGTAGGTCACCTGCCCATTGACACCCCTACTAAGCTAGGTCCTAGAAAATATGAGGCTTAGGGCATTTTACTAGTCTTTGCTGAGCCTTTGGGTAGCTCATTTTGCCCATTACAGGCCTTTCCATGTGCCCATTTAACAACAAACATTCAAGTTTCTTTATTTTTTTTTTGGTCTTAACCACGTGGTGTCCCACACCACCCACATAGGTGTGGGACTAATCCACATTCAGGGCGGGAGCATTAAAGGTAAACCTCTGGCCACGAGTGCTTCTAGTGAGATTCTAACTCCAAGCTTACCTCTGAAGACGCCCACTAGAGCCCAGCTTGCTACCAACTGAGCCACGCATCGGTGGTTAACATTCAAGTTTTTGACTATCTTAATTTGGAAGAGAGCATTAGGTAAATGCAATGGACAACCACTAGGATATGGACAATGACTTGCTTTTGTTTTAATTAATTGCCAATCCCCATTTCTAATAGTGAGTAAAGTAGCTGTCAAGATACATTATACAAAACATTGAACATTAGTGGATAAAAATTTGCATTTAATATTGATTTTCTTGAAGTGTAAACTTGATTATTCACTTGGACACTTTAATTGAAATAATTAATTGTTTTGATAGTTAAAATGATAGTTTAAGAAACTTCTAAACCCTGTTTTGGATTATGTTTTGTTGGTCTACATTATTTAAGTGTAATTTAACTTGACAAAGGAGAGAAAATTTCAAAGGCACATAAGGGGTTCACAATTATGTAGTAGTCATGCCTTGACCTTTTCCTTTTCTTGAAACTCCTTCAATGTCTTTGTTTGAAACTCTTATTGGTTATGGTTACAAGAAAAAAAAACAACTTCAAAGAGGTAGAATAGATGGGTGAGGATCTTCTGTGATCCACCACAGAAAATCGACATCTATCCATATTTAAAAACCCAAGAAATGGGTGAAGGAGGTCTACAAACAGTACAACTTGTGGACCCGCTAAAACAGGTGGCGGATCACAAGAGGTTTCCTGTGATCCAGATCACAAGATCCTCAATCAGGATAGATAGGGCTAGAGATTAATGGGATAAGGATATATCTTCTCTCTCTCTCTCTCTCTCTCTCTCTCTCTATATATATATATATATATATATATATATATATATATTGTAAAGAACATTTTTATCCAAAAAATTTAAAAATTGTAAAGAACTCTTCAGCAGATTCCTCCATCTCATATTGGGTTTTTACCAACAAAAAAAAAAATGAGTTCATAGTGGGTCATTGCTCTTTTATGGGAACTTTTCCTTAGAATTCATTCTCTTTGAAAAACTTGGGAGTGCATTCAAGGACTTGGAATGAGTTCTAGTAAGTGGATTGAGTTCTCACAGATTAGATGGTTGATTGGTTGGCAAAGGCAGAATTAGTTCTCCCAGAATGAAATAAGAAATACAGAGTTCTCCCAGAATGAAAAACTTGGGAATGCATTCAAGGACTTGGAATGAGTTCTAGTAAGTGGAATGAGTTCTCACATATTAAATGGTTGATTGGTTGGCAAAGGGCAGAATGAGTTCTCCCAAAATGAAATAAGAAATACAGAATCACCTCCAATCTTGATTTAGATTTTAGAAACAAGTTTTGAGTATTTAGTGGTAAATTTGTAAATAAAGTGAATAGTGGCAAACTTGTAAATAACTCTTTCTATTACAAATTATTTTGGAGTGTTGTTATCACATTCAAAAGGATATAATTGTGCAAGATTATCTATCTATGGAATTTTATGAAAATAATTATAACTAAAAAAAAATTAAAAAAATTTGATCAGAACTCGTTTTAGTACATATTAAACAAGCACTATATTAGTTTAGAACTCATTTTGTTAGCGCAATCAAAAAACCTTCAAAATTATTTCACAGAATGAAAATCAGCACAACAGTTCGCTTCCCTAAAGTTGTGTCTAAAGGAGACTTGCCAATCTCTATTAAAAAAGCTTTTGCAGTCACAAATAGGATGAAAGTTAGGGTCTATAGGGTTAATGTCTTTGATTAAAGAATCAACCACCTCGTTAGCGTCAATCACCATTTTAAGCTTTTCTATTCCACAATCCCAAACTCGTCGAAATCCTTCTCGTACAGCCCAAAGCTCGGTAATGATGTTGGATGCTTCTCCTAGGTTTCCGTAGTAGCCGGAGATCCATCGGCTTGAAAACTTGCAACACAAAACCACCTGTTTTTCCTATGTTTGTGGGTTAGGATTTAGAGTAGTTTAGGTTTAGATTAGTGGTTTAGGTGGCGTTTGGCCTGGCTTATATAAGTGCTTATTTCAATTTTTAAAACCTAGTAATATGATCCTTATTTATTTCCTTGTATGGAAGAAACTTTAAAATGCAGAGAGAGAGAAAGACTATTTATTTCCTTGTATGGAAGGTATATTTATGGAAGAAAAGAACATTAAAATGTAGAGATAGAGTAAATAAAATTGGATAATCAAGACATCAACATAAAGTTAGCTTGCAAAGTGGAGATAATCAAGCTTGTTGGGTTGACAGTTGGGGATATTATTATAGCTTTTTAATATAATACTTTTTTATTTTTTTTATTTCCCTAAAAAAATAAATCTTAATTATTATATCTTTTAATATAATACTTAAAAGATATAATCATGAAATTGTCGGTAAGATTTATTTTTAGGGAAATTATATGATGGATTGCTGGTCCATCATCCTCAATGGACCTTTTCCTTGCACGGAAAATCTGGCCCACCAACTAATTGATCAAATTTGACTGTAACGGTTAGTAACGGTAAAGCTCTAAGGGACAGTTATGCTAGACTAGACCATAGTAATTGAAAAATAATGGCCGTTATTTTTTTTTAATTTCCATTATAATTGCCATAATTTTGTTATAATAATGTTTAATATTTTAATCTAGTACTTAACTAGACCTTGGAGCACCTCCTACGGTGAAGGCGCATATGATCGAGAATTGACTGATCTCAGGTCTGTTGCCGTGCATCCTCTGCGCCGGGATGGTTACAGCCATTCTTACAACGCTATTCTCCTCATGCAGGCCCCACTAAAAAGAGTAATTAACGTTTCGAAAACCCTAATAGACCTATAAAACCACTCGCTCTAATTAATTAAGCCTAAGCATTTCTTCATGGTTCATCACGTGAGTGACTAGTTTTCATGGAAATCATCTAGTCATTAAATTACATAGAATATATGTATGAAGTGAGATTCTCTTACCTTAAAAGCATCTTCCTGTCAGAAACTGACACGTCTGCACCTGAGGAAAGGAAAATAATATTAATTATACAAAGGTATACCTGCCCACATATAAATTATAATGACGGGGAATTATGCCAAGATGAATTTGACATTTGTTTTGTTTAATAAAAGTGAGTCAATTTTGCTTTCTACTTTGCTTTTCCACGTGATTTCCTCCTAAGAATAATTCAAACAACTTCTTCTTCTTTTATTGTTTTTTTTTCTGTGAAAATCATCCAAGGAGACAAACCCAATCATCACCATCTTCCTTGACCACAAGAAATTTCATACACCCAAGCAACCTTTGAGTGAAGAAAATATATATATATATATATATATATATATGTGTGTGTGTGTGTGTGTGTGTGTAGGGAGACATAAAAGAAAAGGGAGGAGGAGGGATATATATGACTTTCGGATAATACATACATACAAATATATATATATATATATATGTGTGTGTGTATGTGTGTGTGTGCGTGTGCGTGTTTTAGTGGGTGTTTATTTGTGTATATAGACATATATTATATGTAAAGTGTGTAGGGAGACGGATAAAAGAAAAGGTGGGGAGGGGGGGATCTTGCATGTTGAATTTGAATGCAAGAAATGATGTTAGTTTTCCTCAAAATCATCAGTTCTTTCTCTAAATGGTCAAATAATCATTCATTATCCATCATAAGCAACATAGCTTTTCCTCATGTTTTCTTGGTCATATGCTAATTAAATATTCTATTCCAAATATACATACATACACACACAAACACACACACATATACATATACATACATACATACACACACACATATATATATATATATATATATAGAGAGAGAGAGAGAGAGATGTGATCAAGGGGGATATTGCATGTTGAATTTGGATGCAAGTAATGAAGTTGGTTTCGTTCATGTATAAGCCTCTCTATATACTTTCTAGACAAATATTATTCATTTTTATGGTCCAATTAAAGCAAAATAAGATTGAGGCTATCAGTGAAGCAAGTGTGAGTTTAATATATTACATTTATTGATTTTCTGCCCCTCAAATGGTTAAGGATGCTGACTTCTAAAGGTTCATTTCTGTTTTTGTTCTAATGAACTGTGATGAATTTTAAATTAAAGAGTGGTAATCCTATTGAGAGCAATAGTTGAATGAGAGAACGCTTAGAAGCTACCAAAAAAAACACTCATGAAACCCTGTGGTCCTCTCATGAGTGCACCCTAAGTTAAAATTCCAGCACATTTCTCAAACAAACTTTCCATCCCTTCTCTGCTCCCTCTCTAGATCTCTCTCTCTCTCTCTCTCTCTCTCTCTCTAAATATTAAAAATAGATACACCTTATATGTACTTGTGTGATGTAAGCTAGATTTAGAGAAACATCTACGTATTTATAGAAGACTTGATGTTTGGAGAAAGGGAATAATATGTACAAAGCTCCCCAGTAATAAATGTGGAGTACTTTCGGTACTGTTGTAGCTAGGACTAGGCTTGGTGGATTCAGATATGGGCCATCAGTGTTGCAGCAAACAGAAGGTTAAGAGAGGCTTATGGTCTCCTGAAGAAGATGAGAAGCTCAGCAGATTCATCACTACTCATGGCCATGGTTGTTGGAGTTCTGTTCCAAAATTAGCAGGTAGACTTATCTCTCTCTCCTCCTTGTTCTTGTTCTTGATTTTTTTTGGTCATAATTGATTAAATTGAGATTTCAGGGTTGCAAAGGTGTGGAAAGAGTTGCAGATTGAGATGGATTAACTACTTGGGACCAGATCTCAAAAGGGGTTCTTTTTCTGCAGAAGAAGAAAGAACTATCCTAGATGTTCATAGAATTCTAGGCAACAGGTAGGGGATATATATATATATATATATATGATCTTTCTCAGAACAAGAACAGAAACTCAGATAAGATTTCTCTGCATTAATTTTAACTAATCAGACTTTTTTATTTTTTATTTTTTGGGTGGTCACAGATGGGCTCAAATAGCTAAGCATCTACCAGGAAGAACAGACAATGAGGTGAAGAACTTTTGGAACTCATGCATTAAGAAGAAGCTGATGGCACATGGGTTAGACCCAAAAACTCATAATCTGATGTATTCTGATCATCAGGGAACCAGTAAAAGCAATGCATGCAATAAACCCTCTCAAGTATTTCATCAACCCGTTTCAGTTTTCACTGTAAATTCATCACAGATAAAAGATCCATTCATGGACATGATCAATCCACCTTTTATTACATTTCCTCCTCCTCCCTCATTTCCTGAAGCCATGAACATAACCACCTATGATCAATACCAACAGCCTAATAATCTTGTTTGGGCTTCTAAAGATCAAAACTCAAACTATTCAATAGATTTCACTAACAATAGATCATCTTTAAGGAAGAGTACTACACTACCCATCTCCTCCTCTTCAATAAATTCATCTGGGTTTGGGATTTTAGATGAGAATTGCATGTGGGATAGTACTGGGGTTGAATCCTATGAAACCCCATTAATGGAGGAAGAAATAAAATCAAATCAACAACAGCAGCTGGAACAAGAGCAGGAGAATAAGGTGTGTGAAGTGGAAGGGAAGAGAGATGATCAGGAGCAGTTGGAGAATTCATTTAACAGTTATAAATTTGATCTTGAATTTATGGAGTCTGCACTTTTGCCTTGTGAAATGTATGATAATGTGAGCTCCATGGATCAACTTGAATGGGATTGCTAGGTTTTTTTTTTTTTTTTTTTAATGTATTTTTGTCACAGTTTTTGTTTAAGGATTTTGTAATTAATTCAATTACTTGAATGGGGTTGTATAGCCTTGTAAATCCTCTCTCTCTCTCTCACTCTCTCTCTCTCTCCTCTCGTATAGATGGAGAATTATCAAAAAGAAGTTTGAAGAGAGAGTGATTGCTGGGGATTGATCATGATCTTCTTGTATATATTATGTGTTAAGTCTCGTTGTAAATATGGCTGTTGATGGGCCGGCGGCCCACCCGGCCTGATCTTGGAGGGGCTTGGACATAGGTTGCTTGTCTTTACAGTGGGAGCCGGGCTAGATTTTTATGGCCCATGAAATTTTAGGTTGGGGCTTAGTCATGCATATAAAACCCCAGGTCGGCCCGACCCGGTAAGAAGTTAATATATATATCTGTTATATAATGATTAATCAACATTATTAATATTTTTTTCATGTTAAACCATTACATCTTTTGATAAGAAATTTAGCTTTTAATTATACAATAGTTGTATCTTAAGGCTTTGGATCGGATCGATACCGATACGAACCGCTCGGTACAACCGATCTAATTTTTTTAATTTATAAATTGAACGGTCCAGTCCATTATCGATCGGTATCATCGGTCCGGCGATCCATTTAAAAAAAAAACTGGGTGATCTATTTTTGTACCGGATCTGGACCGGTCGGTACCAGCCGGTCTGGATCAGGATTGGCTGGAACCAGGCCGATCCCTAGACTTTAAACGTTGCTCTATCCTTCATTCAGATGGCATTACAATTGTATCCAAACACCTCTATTATATATGTTCTTTGGGTGAACTCGTAATATCCATTTACAAGCCCATTAGGCGTAATTTACCAGAAACCCAAAATAATCCTAATTTACTTAATAGGCCCAAAATTTAGGCCCAATATCATATAAGCATCGGAGTCCCACCCAAGAGAGAGATTTGAGAATTGGCCGAGCCAGGGAAGAGGAGAGAGAGAGATGTCGTTACTGTGGGAGAAGAGCGGGACATGGAGATGGATCGTGAGGCAGACTCGAGATTCGAAGCCCTTCTTCTGTGCCTTCGCAACGATCTGCGGAGTCGTTCCTGGTGTCATCGGCTATTGTGTTATGCAAGTCACCAACTCTCGAAACGAACAGCTTGAGGCCAAGCTCCGCAGCAACGCTAGGCCTGAATCCATGGTAATCTAACCTAAATTTATTTTCATTCTCTCTCTCTCTTAGGGTTTCAATTTCTCGACGGAGCTGTGATATGTCTGAAGATTGTTGCTGCTTGATTTGAATGTGGAGATCAGATATTTTTCTATTGAATAATCAATGCGAGATTTCTCATTGTTGGTACGATCTGTAAAAAGTATTTTTTCTAAAAAGAATGATTGAAGTAAAATCGATTTATTTTGATGTGCGTCTTAGATGAGCTGTTTCATCGCTTTGAACATCTCAATCCCTCGGTTGAATGAGGAATTTTTTTTTTTCGTTAATTAGATGAATTGAATTTTTTTTTTTTGTTCAAGTGATTACTGGCATATTGCATACATTAGATACACAAATGGAAAATCAAGTTTATGAATTTTGTGAATTGAGCTTGCAAACTTCTTAAATGGACATTTGGAACAAGCAATCTGATTAATTGAAGCCTGAGGATTGGATTTATAAGGCAATGTGTAAATTAGAGTACATAATAATATCAGATTGTTGTCTGTTGAGCTACGAACTTAATGAATCTCTTGGTAATTGTTTGAGACTTACGTTGGACGCCTATCCGGCATTTATGTTTCATCTTTCTATATGACTATATCAAACTTGCAACATGAGCTCTCCCCCCCCACCACCACACACACACACACACACAAAAAAAGTGAAATATGTATTAATCTTAAACATTAATGATTATTGTCACTAGAGCTGATTTAGTATGCAGCTTTGAAGTGTACATGGCTAATTTTTGAAGAAAAATGTACAATGCGTGTTTCCTAATCTTTTCAGAAAAATATACAACATATGTGATTCTAAGACATAAACAAGCTTCTTATCCTCTTTGAACATATGAAGGTTGAGCTTGTTGTGCTTGTCCATGCCTCGATTGCCTTGAAAAGTCCATGAAGGAGCATCAAGTTAGATTAATATAGGGGAAATAAAAATAAAAAATAAAAACTGGAAAAAATGAAATTAGAACCCAGTCTTAGCTAAGTCCCATTTCTTCTATGGGGTGTGACCCTCATAGAAGTTATCCGTACCTATAATAGATTACTATAACATGGATATGTATAAAGGTATATTTATTCCAATTATATAAAATATACTGGGATATCTAAAAATTTATCAGTATATATTAGAATTTATTGATTATGTAATATCGAACCAAGTCGTTTCCTTGAAGAATTATTTAGTATTAGGCACTATTACTTATTAGTGATTACTTATACATACACATGCACACACGTATACATAGGGTTGCCTAAAAAAAACTTTCAAGACCAAGAAACCTGATTATTCACATGTGGTAGCTTATTTGGTGAACCACATTTGCCTGTTCCAGTTGAACCCGTCTCACATACTAAGTTTCAGCCTCCATGGATTTGCCATATGATCACAGACCAATAGTTTGCACGGTGCATGGCCCATGACAGTACCACAGTGTTTACATGGCTCGACCTGAAATGACTCGTCCATTTCAAAGAGGTGTATTTGGAATCAACTCCAGCGTGTTTGAACATGGTATGAGTGTACCTAAATGTGGGCATGGTGCTCAGGCTCTAAGGAAATGACTAGAAGGTGGTTTTCTAGATGTGAATCCAACATGGTTTTTGGGGTGTGGAGAATAACCAATGAAGAGTAGGGTGTGCAGGTTAGGTCCAAAAATG
>JAUPMG010247137.1:0-22844 GCA_031762675.1 Pachysandra terminalis
ATTGATCCCTCTATTCTCTCCTTACTCCCCCACGTCTCAGCCACCTGGCCCAAACGAATCGGCCAATTCGTTTGTTGCGTGAACAGGTCAAGGAAGAATTCAAATAATTAAATTAATTACAATAATATCCCATAATTAATCTATTTACACTAAAACCCCCCTATAATATTATTAGTCTTATATAACCCTTAGCTAATTGAACCTCAAATTAAATACACATGGTCTATATAATTTAATTAATTAACTAAACAAGGTGGAACTCTTTTAAGGTGTTCAGGTCACTACAGGGGGCACGCAGGAAAGGGGGAGAAGAAGAGATAATCAAAGGAAGAGGCAGACTACTCTTCCCACCACCAGATGCACCTTAACCAAATGAGGAAAAGATCAGGGTTGGTCAAAAGGCCTAGCTCTAAGCCAATAGGAGCAAGTCCAGTAACAGAGGCAACCCCAACTGCATGGCGGGAAGGGGGGAAGAAAGAAAAGGTTTTGAATTAGATGGGTCAAAGGCAGCAGGACCTGACCCGGCTCCAAGAGGAACCCGGGAAGGAGAAGAGGAGGAGCAGGGAGGACAAAGACCCGCCGGAGAAACCGTTGAAACCGGCGAGGAAGGAGGAGACGACAAAAGAAGGGGAGAAGAAGAGGAGGGGGAGACTTGCTCCTGAGGGATGAAACGGGGAGAGGAGGAAGGTAAAACAGATGGAGGAGTGGGGGAAGAAGCATGAAGAGAAGGAGGCAGAGCAGAGCCACCTGCAGAAAGGGAAGAGGGGGCAAGGAGCTGGAACTAGGCCGAGCGTGCGAAGGAGTAACACCAGGGATACCAAGGGAAGGGGGAGGAGAACTAGAATGGATAGAGAGAGCTGAACGAGCAGCTCGAGTAAGCGGCTTGGAAGAAGAAACAGACAAAGCAGGGGAAGGCACAGAAGAAACAGTAGGGGAGGAAGTCTTACGGTTTTTCCTCTCCATGAAGGCCAGCAAAGAGGGGGGGTCACAAGTGTGGAGGCAGGGCTCCGGCTCCAGAAGTGCGCGGAGAAGGGGCAGAGCTGGGCAGCAAGGGAGAGCAGCAAGGAGTTCCACCCAATGCTAGTTTAGAGTATATTAATCAATTCCATAATATTTACATCTCACAATATTATCAGCATTGTTAACCCAAAGTATAGCAAACAATACCGAAAAAGGACACTCACAACCCACTCTCTTGAAAAGATGAATGCAGTTGCCAATCCGATTAATTAAGATCAAAATCACAATCAATACTTTCATATAAGAAGGTATTAGCTAGTAGAGATTTAGTGGTTGTAGGAACTGATCATAGTAAATGGATGATATTCTAGTATTGAAATCCATAACTAATATATTACATGGATGTGTTTTGGTGGAATATCTTCAAGGACTTTGCTAATGGAGAACTTATAGACAGATTTATTATAGGAAAAAGAGATATCATATTTGCTCTTACAACTCTTTGTTGTAGTAGCTTTCCTGTCGATCTATTACTCTTTCAGCCTTTGACAGACTTAACCCATAGAATCGGGATAGAATAAAGATTAGATAAGAGCCCCACTTCTATTCTTAAATTCAGGGAAGATTTTCCTGAAACTCCTCTTATTTTAAGGACATTCTTAGAATATTTGTGAGGTGTAAGAAGCCCTTGAGATTACAAGCATCAAGCAAATTAGATCAGATTGGGTTTGTTGCGACTCTGAGAACATATTACTGCTAGCCTCTGACGATCTGTTGATACATACAGACAGACCCGTCAAACGTACTAGCCTCTCAGCCTCTGCTCAAGTAAGGATCTTGTGTCCTTGAAGGCAAGCTGCTAGGTTTGTATCTGGTAAGGAACTAGCTCTTATCAGATCTCTTCAGACCCCTTCAACCTTGGTATTAGAGCCAAGCTATTTGCTAATCATGGGAGGAATAATACCTGATCAAAAGTAGGATAAATACAGTCTGCAAACTGAATTTCTAATTTTTTTTCTCTCTTACTATTCTTTATTGTAGCAGCTTTCCTATCGATTTTGCTTCGGTCATATATAAGGTAAGTCAAACAATTATTGATTTCGTGTAGATCATGATTAAAACCTGCTTTATAATGGTTGTTATTATTATTTTTATTATTTTTTTGAATGACCTTAAGTGGATGTCTTTAAATTTATTAATTTATTTTGATTTGTTTGGAGTGTAGTGTTTACGGTAATTGATTTCAGGTAGATCGTGATTGAAACCTGCTTTATCAAGTAAACTGTTTGGATGCTCTTCCTTAATCAAATATGAATTTCAAGAGTTGTGGATCAATTCATTTGTTGTGCGAGGTTGGGAGCTTTGTGATCATCAATGAAGTGGCCAGCGAATATGAAGATGGCTTCAAGTAGTTAAAACAGTGAGGAGAGCAATTTAATAGAACTGCAACTAGTAATGTTATATTAGTGATAAGGCGGGCTAATTAAAACCCACTTTACACGTGGCGCTTTCTTAAAAGCGTGTGTACACGTTTTTGGGTATAGCCGCATACACTTAATCATTCAATAAAGGTGTAACGGCTGTACAGCCGTCTTTCACGTGCCAGCTATCAATAACTGCGTACGGTGATTAGGCCGTTTGGTAAAAATGTGATATTTGAACCAGCTCAAAGATATCTGACTGTCCTTATCACCAAAAAGGAAAAGCATCTAGGAGAAGCAACCTCTTTGAATTCTAGCTTATGGGGGAACGCCACAGGTCCCAGACTCAACAAACACAAGCAATCATCCTTCTTGAGATATTCAAAAAGACAAGGACTTGTGTTCCTACAGCACACTTCCTACTAAGCACTTGAGGGAAAGATCATTTCACTTTTCCTTCGAAGGACCTCATTTCACTCGAGGGACATATTTAGGGGTATTCCATTCCTAATAGACTCCTCAAATAGCTAAGGTCTCAATAAAACCTCGATGTCAACATCTATTTACTCTCTAGAACAGACTTCGAGTGAGTATTATTACATACATTTACATCTTAAAGGTATTCTACTCAAAGAAAGATCCTTGAGGGAAGGCACTCGAGGGAACTGTCTGTACCTTCTAACTCAGAAGTCATTCTCGGAGTACGTCCATAAACTTCGAAGAACCATTTATTGTGTTTTGTCTCAAAAGGATCACAAAGCAGGTATCTTTTCTCCTGCTAAGGCGGATTCAAAGGCGAATTCGAAGGCCAACCACCTCCAGATGGTGAATTCGAAGGAGGTATATATTTCCTCTTGCTAAGTGAATTCGAAGGAGGAACATTTCTTCTTCCTAATACGAATTCGAGGCTAACCACCCTGAGATGGTCAATTCATCAAAGGGCTTGTCACCCTAAAAAATACTAAGGATTCTGTCCTCCTCAAAGGACACATATTTGGGTTTACCTCCCTCGAATGCACTTTTTTAAGCATCTGAATTACTTTCTAGGACTCGAAGTCGCTCTTATACATTCTTATGAATAGACTTCGAGTTATACATTGGATTTATTTCACTTCTAGAAGAAAATCCTCATTGGAAAGAGCTTTAGAATTCGAAGGCACGCCATCTCCAGAAGTATATCCTGAAGATAGGTTTCCTACGAACTTTGAGAACGTCGTCTCACTTCACTTTGAAGGAATTCACATATTTACTTCTGATTTCATCCAAGTACAAGACACTCGGATTGGTCACTGTAGTTATGAACCTTAAGGGATTTCAAGATAAACTCTTCTTTACAGGGACTATTGATCATGAAACGAGATCCCTGATGAGACACTCAACTTCGAGTTCTCTATATGGGTAATTTTAAGAATACATTGATCACCTTGTAAGTATACAGTTATTCTTGATTTCCTTCGAAGGAAGATAGCCACCAAAGGGAGTTTCCTTCGAAATATACGAATTCAGGAATGTATTTATGACATTGAATTGTCCCCTAAAAAGAGATTGAGCCGGATTCTCAGAATGAGCAGCATGTGGTAAAACCTCACCTACTTATAATATTTGCTTTCTAACTTATCTAGAGGGGGTTTTTTCTTTTCTGGAATGGAGGCAAGAATGGTGACGTTGCACTTGGGATTTGTATGAAAGTGACACGCGTCATCTGATCCGTGTTGCTCAAGTTCCAAAACAACCAAACTCAGAGCAGATTTTTAATGTTTGAAATGATTACCTCTTTTTCTCTGGAAGTAACTTAGGCATGTTGAAGAACAAGTGTCCTTCAGGATATGTTTTAGGACCACGTGTCACTCAGGATATTCTTAGCACATGAGGGTCCCTCTCCGAACGCTTAGCCGAGTGACACTTGTTCTATTCGGAGTGGAAAACTCTCTACAAAGAGCAGAGCGCATCCTCCATTGAAAAGGATCAGATCTGAGCATTAAAAAGGATCAGATATGAGTCTTAAACTGTAGACTAGAAACTATGAAATTCTAAAGTTTAGAGAATTTGAAACTTCTCTGAATTTAAGAGGTAGAAAACAACAGGGAGTAAAGGCACTAAAAAAGAAAGAGCGTAGTCTTCAAACTCTGAGGTTTTACTGCTTTGAGATTGCATTCTAAATGACTCTCCAGTTATTGCAATATTCCCTTCCCTCTTGTCTCTTCTCTTTGTCTTATTTGTAGGTCAAATTTGACAGGGAATGATCTTGACAGAACGGCTACGCGCCGGTTTAGGTTGTCTTGAGACAGAATTCCCTACCTTTTCTATGAAAGACTGGTTGTAACTGGTTCTCATATGTTATTTTTCAACATATTCTAATATATTTGGTTTTTTACAAACCCATCATCACCATTTGGTGACTTCACTGGGGAGTTTGTAATCATTTCCTTTCATATTTTGTTTGTTGTTGTCTTCGTCTTCTCTTTTCTTCATGGATTCATCCAGTTCCAACACTTTCCCTCATGTGGAAGATGTCCCATAACAGAATCCTCCTCAAGATCCTATTCCTCCTCAAGACCTTGAAGAGATGGCTAAATCTCTTAGGGCCACCATTCAAGCTTTGCAGGCTCAGTTAGATGCTTTACCTAACAAACCTGGTTCTAGTTTTTCACCAAACCCTGCTGTCAAAGCCTCTCCTACCGTAAACCCTCTTCCATCGTTGCTCGTGCCTCCACCTGCTTCCAAACCTGGCTTTGTTACTATTGCGGATGTCCAAGCTCTCCTACTGAAATCTCAGTCCAAGGATACAGACTGGATTAGTAGTGAATTTTGTCCTCCGTACCCAGAGGCATTCCTTAGTTTTCCATGCCCTAAGGACTATGAAACTCCTGTCTTTCCCCAGTTTTCAGGGAAAACGGGAATGTTAGGGAACATGTTAGTCACTTTATAGAAGCGATGGGGGCTTATGCTGGCAAAAAGGAGCTCCGTCTGCGAGAGTTTTCAAAGTCACTCTCTGAGCGGGCTTACACATGGTACAGCAAGTTGGAACCTGGTTTCATGCATGCCTGAGAAGACATGGTGTCTTTGTTCCATCGCAAATTCTTCATCACGGAAGAGATGCTCACCATCATAGATCTTAGCTCGGAGAGGCAGAAGACGGAGAAAGATCTAGTTCAATATGTCAAGCACTTCAGGGACCTGGTGATCACCTGCACGGAGGCAGCTTCTGAGGAGAAGTTTTTCAGAATCTGTATCAACGGTATGCTCCTACCATACCGCATCCACATTGAGAACCGTGAGATCAAAAGCTTCACCAAGTTGTACGAGTACGCCAAGAGGACCAACGCTTCTATTCCTCCTCCTGAGAAGTGGGTGGAGAGGAAGCGCGCTCTGGTTGTCACTACTGAGAAGGAGGAGCCTGTTAAGGCAGGCCTAGCAGTAGCAGCAACAACAACAACAACAACCGAGAGAGACACACGCCATCTCCAGAGGCAACATGCTCCCCTGCCCAGCTGGACGTCTTGCTGCAAGAATGGATCAAGGACGATCGTGTCTTGCTGCCCCCTTTTGAGAAGGAGCCCTCAGAGGCTGATAGCGGTCCCCGCGATATTGCAAGTTCCACCGCAATACTCGCAATTCCACTTTTGATTGTTGGGCCTTGAGGAAGATTTTCCATGCTAGGTTGGCGGCTGAAGACATCGACGCCCCGGATGCGAAGGTACACACCAATCCCCTTCCTCAGCATGAGGATCTTCACAACCAGGCATAGGTCAGACCCCCAGTCCAGTGAAGCTGTGTGTAGCACCACCAAGTTCCAGATGTTCTTTGAAGACATGCAGTTCACTTCTGAGATGAGGACAGAGGCTACTAAAGCATTGTTGGGAATCATGGAGAAATACCATTTCCAATACTTCAATTATCAGGAAGCTCCTAGATACTACCCTCCGCGACTCAGCAAGTCTGCCATAACTTTCACGGATTAGGACATTATGGCATCTTCAGAGGACCACAACAAACCCCTGTATGAGGCCACCATTGGTTGACGGTGGCTCTTCAATCAATCTCATTCCTCTTAAGATCTTGAAGGTAGTAGGAATCTCCAGCAAGTGCATCGTTCCCAGCCAGATCTGGATACTAGGTTTTGATACCCAGTGGCAGCAGACCTTGGGTTATATCTCCCTTAACCTTCGTGTATAATCTTTCAGGTTCCCTACCACATTTCATGTCATTTATGATAGAGTGGCGTTTAACGTGCTGTTGGGAAGGCCGCGGATACATAGAGCGAAAGTGGTGCCCTCTACCTATCATCAGTGTTTGAAGGAATCTGGAATGGGAAGGTTGTTAGGGTGGTGGCAGGGCCCTTTCCCTTTGATGAATCAGAGAACTACTATGCTGAGGCGAACCATTATGATGGGTTCGCCCCGGAAGGGGAATGCCACGTTTCCAAGCCTCAAGGAACTCTCTTGTCCTTATGGACTACTCTTTAACCAACTGCTCACCCAGTACCGTATTCTTCCATCTCGTCTTCATCAGTACCATCCTCTTCGGAAGGCCCTCGACCTTCGAAGGCTCGTTGTGTGAGATTAGACCTTCCAGATGGAAGGCTTTTATACCGCTTATGACAATCACAGGGGATTCCATCTGCTAACGTCTTGCAGTGTGCCCCCCTAGTGAAGAGATGCGAGAAGCTCCCGAATCAAAACTTGAACAGGCCCCAGAACACTTACAGGATGGTGTTCAGGCTGTTCAGGAAGATCTGTCTATAGTTGACCTTGGAGAGGATCAAAGCCCTCGAGCCAGATCAGAAGAAGGCCTTCATAGCATTGCTCTCCCAGTACAAGGAATTGTTTTCTTGGAGCTATGAAGATATACTAGGCATTGATCCTAAGTTGGTGACTCATAGGCCTCATCTCTCTTCTAAAGTGCGTCATGTCAAGCAAGCCCCAAGAACCTTCAGGCCAGACATTGAGTTGTAGATCAAGGCCGAAGTTGAGAAGCTTTTGTAAGCAGGCTTTATCAAACCTATCCAGCATCCCTCGTAGCAATCTAAGGTTGTCCTTGTAAGGATGAAAAATGGACAGGACAGATTTGATGTTGTGTAGATTTCAGGGATCTTAATAAAGCTTGTCCAAAGGACGATTTTCCTTTGCCTAAAATGGATATACTGATTGATGCCGCTGCAGGGAATGAGATGTTTTCCTTCATGGATGGATTTTCATACTATAACCAGATCCTCATGGACCCAAAGGATGCTGAAAGGATTGTTTTCAGAACCCCTTAGGGAAACTTATATTATACAATTATGCCATTTGGTCTTAAGAATGCTGGTTCAACTTACCAAAGGGCCATGACTGCTATATTCCATGATATGATGCATGGGGAAGTTGAGGATTATGTGGATGATCTGGTTATCAAGTCAGCGAGGCGTGAAGACCATCTAGTTATCTTGGAAAGGTATTCCAGAGATGCCGGATGTATAAACTCAAGATGAACCCTGCGAAGTGTGCCTTCGGAGTTTCCTCTAGAAAGTTCCTTGGGTTTATAGTCCATAGGCATGGAATTGTCTTGGACCCTACGAAGGCTAGGGCTATTATTGACTTAGCTCCTCCCAAGACTCAGAAGGAGCCGAAGTCATTCCTTGGACGGGTGTCTTACATCCGGAGGTTTATACCCAGACTTTCTGCTCATCTAGTCCCTCTTATGCCTCTCCTAATGAAGAATGTTCATTTTGACTGGAAGGAGGAACATCAGCAAGCCTTCGAGGTCATCAAGCAAGTACTCGCCCATCCTCACACCATGATGGCTCCTATTCTAGAGAAGCCTCTTAGGTTACACCTCGCCTTCACTGATCAAACTATCGGCGTTCTACTTGCTCAGGAGGACGAGCAAGGCTTCGAAAGACCTGTCTATTACGTCAGTAGGCTTCTACAGGAGGCTGAAATCAGATACTCCATAATAGACAAGTCTTGTCTAACCCTAGTGCACATGGTGAATAAGCTGAAGCATTATCTGAATTCACATTCAATTCACCTTGTTACTAGGAGCGACCCTGTCAAGTATCTCCTCTCCCAGCCCATTCTCTATGGAAGACACATCAAATGGCTACTTCAACTAGCTCAGTTTGAAATTGTGTGCGAGACTCCGAGAGCTATCAAGGGACAAGCTGTTGCTGATCTATTCGCTGTTTTCTCCACTCATGAGGAAGAGGATGATGTCATGAATGAGGTATTTGTGGTTGCTGGAGAAGAAATGGTAGATGAAATTCGACGGGTCATCCAATTCTCAGGCCGGTGGAGCAGGGATTGAATTAATCTCTCCAAACGGTCAACAGTTTTCCTTCTCTTTCAAACTGGATTTTTGTTGCACCAACAACAGAGAGGAGTACGAAGCCTTGCTGATCAGTCTTACTCTGGCGCGTCAGATGAATGTTTAGAACATTCAGATATTTGGAGATTTCTTCTTGGCTGTCTCCCAAATCAACGAAGAATTCATAGTCGAGGAACCTGACTTAGTTCCTTACAGGATAGCCTTACAAGCTCTCCTTCGAAGGTTCACAAGTTATTCCTTGACTCATACAATGAGGAGCAAGAACAAGAATGTTGATGCCTTGGCCAACCTGGGAAGCAGACTCTAGATAGAATTCGACGCAACTACCTTTGAATTCATTCGAATGACTACTCCCTCCCCCCAACTTCTCCAGGAGGATGAGGAAACTATTTTAGAAGAAGACTAGAGGTATCAGACTATCTGTGATCTAGATAATCTCCTTTGTCGCATTCCTACTACTCCTTTGAAGACTCTGATGAACTTTACCAAGCAAGGTAAGGTTCTTTATTATAAAGGGGTTAGTGCAGCTCTCTTCAAATGCATTGGGATGAAGGAAGCCATGGAAAAGATGCAAGCTATGCATGATAATACCTGTAGGCTTCTTAACTCCATTGCCTTGTACAGAAGACTCCAGAGATCAGGAATATATTGGCCTTCTATGGCATTTGAAGCTGCTAGGCTACAACTTTCCTGCGCTAAGTGTCAGGAGCTAGCTGATGTTGCAGAAGCTTTCCCTATCCATGAGTTCACTGACTGGAGGGAACCATATATAAGATTCCTTCGAGATGGAGTTCTTCCTTCAGAAAGATTTGAGGCTCTTCAGCTTAAACGTAAGATCCCTAGATTTTACATGGAGCAAAGAGAACTATTTCGAAGAAGCTTCAATGATATCCCTCTGCGTTGCCTTGGAACTCAAGAGATCTTCATTGTCCTTCAAGAAGTCCATGGTGGTATATCTGGACCACATCAAGGAAAGAAGAAGTTATACAAGTAACTCTAAGACATAAGCTATTATTGGCCTACAATGGAAGCAGATGTAGCAGATTTTGTGAATAAATGTGCGAAGTGCCAGGTTCAAGATAGCATTCCTCGTAAACCTTCTCAGAAAATGTAGTTAGTCATTTCCCCATGGCCATTTCATACTTGGGGCCTGGATTTGATTGGACACATTAATCTTAGGAGTAGGCGTGGACACTCTTGGATCTTGGTGGCCACAGAGTACTTCACAAAATAGGTTGAAGTTATCCCTCTGAGAAGAGCTAATGGGGCTTCTGTAGCTCAGTTCATCAGGGATAACATTGTCCTCCGTTTTGGTCTCCCTCAAAGGATCATCACAGACAATGGAACTTCCTTCCTCAACAGGACAGTTAGGGAGATGATTGTATATTATCGAATTTTGCATAATAAATCTACTCACTACTACCCTCAAGGGAACGCTCCAGCTGAAGCCACAAACAAGACGTTGATCAGGATTCTGAGCAAGTTGGCGTATGATCAGCCTAGAAGATGGAATGAATCCATGCCTCAAGCCTTATAAGCGTACAGGGTAAGCAATCATAGGGCTACGAATGCAACTCCATTCTCTTTGATGTTTGGAGTAGAAGCTCTCCTTCCAATTGAATTGCAAGTTGCCTCAGCAAGGATCTTACATGCAAGCAGGGTGGATTGAAATTTTGGAGATTTCGCTCTCCTACGTGCTCAGGAGTTGGATAATCTAGATGAGAGAAGGTAAAAGTCTTTGGAAAGCAATTTGCATTATCATCAGATCATTGCTCAAGCCTACAACAAACTGGTCAGACCAAGAAGCTTCCAAGTTGGTGAACTTGTCCTGCGAGCAACTTGGTACGCTAGGAGCACTGCTATAAAACCTAAGTTTGCTCCTAGGTGGGAAGGTCCTTTTGAAGTCATTTCCGCTCAAGCCTCAGGGTATTACAAGATCAGTCCATTAGAGGAAAATGCTATACAAGAAATTGCAAATGGGAAATGGCTAAGGAATTATTTTTATTAATGAAGATTTATTTTTACACAAGAAAAGAATCTTTCATTTCATTCAAATATACATATGACTACAAGATAGAAAAGGGAAGATCAAGGTGCCCCATTCAGTTGAGATTTGGTGACACCTTCGAAGGCCCCTTCAAGAAGGACAAGTCTTGAAGCTCCAGGGCCAGGGAGGGAAACTCTCATCAAAGCAGTCTGTGTCTCCATGAGTTTTGCTTGCTCTTAAGCTACCTCGCGTGCTGCTTCTTCAGTGTCTTTAAGAATTTGCACCCGTGCTTCGACAACTCTCTTCAGCAAGGATTCTAGCTCAGCAATGTTCCCATCCACTTTCCTCAGATCAACCTTGCACTTCTCGAAGGCGCCTTGACACTTGTCTACCTCTTCTGACTGGGTGGCAACAAAGTCTTATAGCGCCCTGACTTTGTTGCACTTCTACACCTTGACCTTCAACTGCTACAACCAGTTGACCAGCTACTCAAGCTCGAATTTCATCACCTTCAGACTCTCCACAGTCCTTCCCCAGACTGCCAGATCCTCCATAGTAATACAATGCAGGGCCCTTCGGCTCATAATCTCCAGGAGCCTGCACAGTTCTTTATATCCAAAGAGCCTGAACTTGGGATCTGGCAGCGCTGCCTCAGGAAGGATATCCCCGTCCGTCGCCCTGATCAAGTTCATCCAGTACTTCCTCTCAATGTCTTCAGGATCTTCAACAACATCAGGGGACAACTCTTTCCTATTCTGAATAGCTGGGATGACGAAGCTTCCCCTATTGTGCTTCAGCTCCACTATAGGAGTCAGAGTTCGGGGTTCACCTTCTCAGACCCCTACAGGTGCTGGTACGGCTGATTCTTGGGCTAGTACAACTGGTGAAGCAGGGGCTTCAGTTGGAAGGGACACTTCAGACTGTACAATAGTGGCCTCCACTGAAGCAGATGACTGCTTGGAGGAGACTTCTTCTTCTTCTTCACCCTCAACAGCAGTAACAGCAGCATCCTCGGCTTCTTTCTGTATAGGAGGAGCTGGCACACCAACACTCCCTGCTCCTTCTCTAATATTCGAAGGAACATGGGAGATTATCTCTTCATCATCCTGCAGACAACAAGTGTTAGTCAAACATATTACAGCAAGAATAGCATTCGAAGGAAAGCTCGGAGGAAGGAAGGTACTTACTGAAACTGTATATACAATAGTCAGGGGATCCACGGTAAGAACTGCCTCTTCACCAGCTTCAGTCTTCTCCTCTCTTCTAGCAGGAGAACTACCAGAAGTCATGGATGGGGAAGCAGAAGGGCTCTTACTCAGCCCAAGGATTTTCCTCTCTTGTCCCGCTCCCTGAGGAGCCTTGCCAAGATCTCTCTGTGGCAAGGTGGGAGGGAAAAAGAGAGGTACTCTACCCCCAACTCTCCCCTCTTCTGCAGCAGCTGCAACAACAAGAATACACGAGTTAGTAGAAGAAAGCTAGCAAGTGAAAATTTCTACAAGGGAAGGAAGACACTTACCAGAAGTGGAACCCTCGAAGAGTGGGGGAGGTCCGGAACTCCCAGCTCCAGCAATCCTTTGTGGGGGTTGAGGTACCCTGCTGGTTACAAGTGCAGCTCCCTCTTGCGAGATCCCGATTGACACCCTCAAGAGCCTTGCCTTTCAACTCCTTTTGTAGAAGATAGGGCGGAGGAATCACTAACTTCCAGTCCTCCTTCTACTCCTCTGGTAGTTTCCTGTTACAAGATCAAGCAGACAAGTCAGAGACAATTCTAAAAGGAGATCAAGTCAGAAGGAAAAATGTCCACAGTTCTTACCTTTAGAGTCCCAGCAGTAGTAGATTTCACCCGGACGCGTGGCTTTGGAGGAAGAGGTTGTTCTTAAGCGGGGCCAGGAGCTATGACCTCTGCGAAGGGGATAGTCCCTGCTGGCTGAATCCCCTCCAAGATGCACTCAAATAGGATGTTGGCCACCGGCACCACAGGAGGGAGTTTGGGTACTCGCGCGATCATGCGCCTCCTAGGAAGAAGATTCTCAAAAGGGATGTGATCTTCATCCACCTCTTCTTCCGCCTCTTCTGCTTCCTCGGCAGATGCCTCCTCTGGCTAGATAATGGGAGCCCTCACATAAGCTTCCACGGCTACAAGATCATCATCTTCCTTCCTCCATTCATAGATGTCCTGAATCACAATGTGACCAAGAATCTCGTGAAGTATGGGGTGGCCATCCCTAGTCTGTAAGGTGTGATTCTTCTCATTTCTCCTCAAGCTATGCTCCTTGGCCCCTCAGATATCGATCTTTGAGGGAACAGGGTCACTCCTGCAGAACTAGTCCAGGTGGACCAAGGCCCTGTACTAGTAATCCAACCGCCAGGAAGACACCCTGCCATATCTCTCTGGTGCTGCAGGAGTGGCTTTGAAGTTGTCGTCCAGCCCGAAGTGGCTGCTCCCTCGAAGGAACCTCTGTCCCATGACCTCTGCGTTTGTTGACGTGGTTGGCTTGAACTCCACGTCGTGAGGGGGGCTGATTTGATCAAATCCAAACTGCCGGAGGACGCGCTGCGTGTTGTAGGTCGGGAAGCTACTCCCATAATCCCTGACCAAGCCGATCAGGTACCCTAGGTGGAGGATCACTAAGAATGCTCTTTCCTCCGGGGAGAGCTGGAGCCAAGCGGCAGTACTCTTCTCTGTAGCCTCCGCCACCATGACCCCAAAGGGCTGTAATAGTCTGATCCCTTCGTTGTGATATGGCCGGTACTCGAATGCTGCCTCGACATCCATCACTTGATGAAACTAGACATTGCGCTTTGGACGGAATCCGGACCAGATTAGGGCCCTCGGGGCTGAATTCAAGTCCATGGTGAGGAAGTGTTCCTCCACCGCTGAGAAGTCCTGGGGAGCATACTTGGGGTACCTCTCCCACAAGAAATGCTGGATGAAGTTGGCATCTAGTAGCGTCTCCACCACCCTTTGTCCCCGACTTCTCGCTATGTCCTCACACAATAAATCGAGATGCTCGTACTGTGATACTAGGAATAGTGGATCTAGAGGAACCCGGAATCCTCTCGCGATCTTCACCGCCAGAGGGAATATCCTCTCGTGCACTTTGTCTGCAGGATATCCCTCAAAGACAAAGCAGGCCAGCCAAAAGGCGACGAAGCCTGCCAGATGGACGCTGTTGTCCAGGCCTTCACCCCATAGCCGTCTGATAGAGAGGCTGGTAGCCTTGGGGCTCTCTTCCAAATTGCAAAAATATCTGGTCCAGCCTTTGAAAGAGTATTTTGTACTCACTCCAGGATCCCTCCCTTTCAACTGGGACTTCCTCAACATCTTCTTGGAGCATGCCTCACCAGCTCCAGATCAACCTCTTCCACTGCGGACAGAGTGATCTCCCCGGGGTTCTCCTCCCCCAAAACTGGAAGGTAGCGCAGCATGGTTACATTCTCCAGGGTGATGTTGATCTCCCCAAATGCAGTGACGTAGACGTGGTCCTCTGGATCCCAACAGAACACGAACTCCTTCAGGGCCTCATAATCCCGGTGGTAGTCACCCGTGTAAGTTCGGATTAACTCTAGTACTCCAGCAACATCTAGCAGCTTCTGGTACCAGTCATTCTTCATGATATGGGCCACCCACTCCGGCCACCCAAGAGGAAGGTTGAAGTGTGACCGGAACCCTATCTCAAACAGGGGATAGTCCTTCCTCTCAGCCCTGATGGTTGGTGCCTAGCTCAAGCGTGGGAACCCCACATTGAGGAAGGTGGTCTCCTCAAAAGGACAGAACAACTCTTCCCCGCTCTGAACTGCCTCTGGTACAACCAGATCCCAAACCACTTCCCAAAATGGGGTGGTGGAGATCTCCAGCTTAGTATCAGACTTCTTCGCAGCACCCTTCTTGGCCATTCTTTTATAGTAGAGAAGGAAGAAGGAAGGTAAAAGAAAGCAAGAAAATGAGAATGAAAGCTTGAAGATTTAGGAAGCAAGAATGCAAGATGGCTTCAAAACTCAAACTTCATGAACCTTCCTTCTTCAAAGAATTCTCAATATATAGAGAATGGCGGTTTTTCGTTGATAAAATCAAAAAAGGTGCTTTTGGCGGTTCGCACAATCCCAAGAAAGAAATCATTTCTTTGGCGACGCATGATAAGTGCATTTAAAACGCACTCCCTCAAAGAATGTGCATTTAAAACCCGCCTATCTAAGATACGATCTCATGCTTTCCTCTTTAGTATAGGAAACTTGAGACCGGGGGGCTATTGGTGATCAGGCGGGCTAATTAAAACCCACTTTACACGTGGCGCTTTCTTAAAAGCGCGTGTACACGTTTTTGGGTATAGCCACATACACTAAATCATTCAATAAAGCTGTAACGGCTATATAGTCGCCTTTCATGTGCCAGCTGTCAACAACTGCGTATGGTGATTAGACTGTTTGGTAAAAATGTGATATTTGAACCGGCTCAAAGATATCTGACCATCCTTATCACCAAAAAGGAAAAGAATCTTGGAGAAGCAACCTTTTTAAATTCCAGCTTATGGGGGAACGCCACATATCCCAGACTCAACAAACACAAGCGATCATCCTTCTTGAGATATCAAAAGTACAAGGACTTATGTTCCCACAGCACACTGCCTTCTAAGCACTTGAGGGAACGAGGATTTCACTCTTCCTTCGAAGGACCTTCTTTCACTCGAGGGACATATTTAGGGGTATTCCACTCCTAATAGACTCCTCAAATAGCTAAGGTTTCAATAAAACCTCGAACTCATATCTATTTACTCACTATAACTGACTTCGAGTGAGTACAATTACATACCTTTACATCTGAAAGGTATTCCACTCAAAGAAAGATCCTCGAGGGAAGGCACTCGAGGGAACTGTCTGTACCTTCTAACTCTGAAGTCATTCGTGGAGTACATCCATAGACTTCGAAGAACCATTTATTGTGTTTTGTCTCAAAAGGATCACGAAGCAGGTATATTTTCTCCTGCTAAGGCGGATTCAAAGGCGAATTTGAAGGCCAACCACCTCCAGATGGAGAATTCGAAGGCCAACCACCTCCAGATGGTGAATTCGAAGGAGGTATATATTTCCTCCTGCTAAGTGAATTCGAAGAAGGAACATTTCTTCCTCCTAATGTGAATTCGAGGCTAACTACCCTGAGATGGTCAACTCGTCAAAGGGCTTGTCACCCTCAAAAAGACTAAGGATTTTATCCTCCTCGAAAGACACAAATTTGGGTTTACCCCCTCAAATGCACTCTTTTATGCATCAAATTACTTTCTAGGACTCGAAGTAGCTCTTATTCATTCTTATGAATAGACTTCGAGTTATACATTGGATTTATTTCACTTCTAGAAGCAAATCCTCGTTGGAAAGAGCTTTAGAAGGTTAAGGCACGCTATCTCCAGAAGTATTTCCTAAATATAGGTTTCCTACGAACTTTGAGAATGTCCTCTCACTTCACTTTGAAGGAATTCACATATTTACTTCTGATTTCATCCAAGTAGAAGGCACTTGGATTGGTTACTGTAGTTATAAACCTTAAGGGATTTCAAGATAAACACTTCTTTACAGGGACTATTGATAATGAAAACGAGATCCCTGATTAGACACTCAACTTCGAGTTCTCTATATGGGTAATTCAAGAATACATTGATCACCTTGTAAGTATACAGTTATTCTTGATTTCCTTCGAAGGAAGAAAGCCACCAAAAGGAGTTTCCTTTGAAATATACGAATTCAGGAATGTATTTATGACATTGAATTGTCCCCTAAAAAGTGATTGAGACGGATTCTCAGAATGAGCAGCATGTGGTAAAACCTCACCTACTTATAATATCTTCTTTCTAACTTATCTAAAGGGAGTTTTGTCTTTTCTGGAATGGCGGCAAGAATAGTGACATTGCACTTGGGATTTGTATAAAAGTGACACGCGTCATCCGATCCGTGTTGCTCAAGTTCCAAAACAACCAATCGCAGAGCAGGTTTTTAATGTTTGAAATGATTATCTCTTTTTCTCTAGAAGTAACTTAGGCATGTTGAAGAACAAGTGTCCTTCAGGATATGTTTTAGAACCACATGTCACTCAGAATATGCTTAGCACATGAGGGTCCCTCTCTGAACGCTTAGTCTAGTGACACTTGTCCTATTTGGAATGAAGATCTCTCTACAAATAGCAGAGCACATTCTCCATTGAAAAGGATCAGATCTGAGTATTGAAAAGGATCAGATCTGAGTCTTAAACTGCAGACTAGAAACTCTGAAATTCTAAAGTTTAGAGAATCTGAAACTTCTCTTAATTTAAGAGGTAGAAAACAACAGAGAGTAAATGCACTGAAAGAGAAAAAGAGTAGTCTTTAAACTCTGAGGTTGCATTCTAAGATTGCATTTTAACCGACTCTCCAGTTATTGCAATATTCCCTTCCCTCTTGTCTCTTCTCTTTGTCTTATTTGCTAGTCAAAGTTGACAAGGAACTCTCTTGACAAAACGGTTGTGCGACGGTTTAGGCTGTCTTAAGATAGACATCCCTACCTTTTCTCTAGAAGACTGGTTGTAACTGGTTCTCATATGTTAGTTGTCATCATATTCTTGTATATTTGGTCTTTTACAAACCCGTCATCACCAATATCTGTTAATTTATGGGATTCATTTTAGATTTGAAAAGGTATGGACAAATTTGCAGCCAGTGTAACCGTAGGTTGAACCCAATTCGACCCTTTTTCCTCTAGCACTTATGTACATACTTCTACATTCGTATATAAATCATTATAATAGTGAAATAATGGTTCAAGATCCATGCTAAAATGAACTTAGCAAATATTACACAGGTTTGCTTACCTTAGGCAAACCACTTTATTTTCTTGGACTAGGAAGTCGTAGAATAAATACTAAAGCACAACAAGGTTGATGCCTTATGCACTGGAACAACTCTTGGATGGGTCATGTTTCGATGGGATTAGATCAATCCAACATATGTGGATCAATCTCATAAATTCGTCATGAGTTCCGAGATCTTAAGATTCGATGAATCAAGAGAATCAGTAAAGTAAATAATATGGAAGACAGAAAATAAAGAAAAGAACAAGAACATGCAGCTTTAACATGGTTCGGTGATCTTACCTACGTCTACGGAGGGCACTAATAATCCACTATCACTTTTTTGAAATTTTACAATCTGAGATACTTTCTCAAAGTCCTAAAACTCTCCTGTGAAACTCTCGCTTATTTTCGCTCTCTTGCGCAATTGCTCTGCACTCATAGCAAAAGTGGAAACTACAAAGTATTTAATAAGACTCGACACTAGTCAGATTTAACTTAACCCACGACCGTCCATTTTGACCGATCGACCGGAGAGGACACCAATCGATCGGTCAGTCCTCCGACCGCACCAAAACACCTCACTGCATTATTTGGGGCTCCATTATGCCTCGGTCGACCGGAGAGTTGTCTTGTCGATTGACCCTTCGAACAGTCTCCACAATACCCAACATATCTAACATCTGACACGAAACAGCACCAGAAGTAGCCTGTAGAAGAATTGAAATGAAAAATAGAAACATGAATATTTGAGAAAATCTAGCATTTCTTGAATCTAGACTTTATTGGCATTTGGATCCTTAGAACACTCACCTTTTTATTAATAATCCTCGAAATTGCTCTTAGTAATCTCTCTGGCAGATCTACTAATAGCAGTGTTACTAATAGGACATCACATTATTTCACCCACTAACATCAAGAGACACATTATTTCACCCACTAACATCGAAGGTTAGGGAAGAGGTGACCATTTTTTTTACTGCTTGCTTCTTTGCACTTTAAATTTCATAATTGTATTGTTGATGTTAGTAATTTTATAAATATAAATATAATATTTTCATTGTATCTCATACAGAAAAAGTCAGATATCACTTTTCTTTGAAGTATTCTTTTTGGTGCCTTCCTCATCCATCTCATCATAAGCCAATTAAGAAAGGAGAGTAGTTGAAGAAGATTTATGTATATGTATATGATGGTTTGATTGTGGTTACATTATTTTCTTTCTACGATGTTCTTTCGAATAACTCGGCTAAAACTTGGGCTTTACTTGATGGTTTAAAGCTATGCCTGTTAATGAATCTGAAGCCTTTAATTATTGAGGTTGATTCTCAGATCATAGTAGACTGGTTGGCTAAAGGAAAGATGCCCCCTTAGATTCTTATTTCTAAATGGATTGAGATTTGTAAAAATTTTTATAAGCTTAATTCTATAATCTTTCATGTGTTTGGAGAAGGAAATGCGATTGCGGATGCACTTGCCAAGCTTGCTTGTTCAGTTCATACAGATCAGATATTTTGTTCATTGCATCGTCTTCCCTTGGATATTTCCTACCTTATCAATTGTGATAATATTGGTTTGGGTAGTTTTAAAGGATAATCATCATGTTGTCTTTAGGCTATTTATTTGGTCATCTTTTATTAGTTGGTGAACATTACTTTGGAGTATGGTTTTACGTCTCCCCGTTTGTATAGTTTTCTAACTAATATCTAATATACAGGTCGGGGTCTATGCCCAATCCCCCTCCCATTTCTAACTAATTTCTAATATACAGGTCGGGGTCTATGCCCAATCCCCCTCCCAGGAGTGCCTTATGGCTATTCCTAGCTAGAGGGTCTTTCCTTAACAAAAAAAAAAAAAAAAAGGTCCAACCATGTCACTTTTCTTATTGTTCTATCGACTTGCAGTCATTCCAGTGTATGAAATAGAGGGTGGGAAATTTTTGAGTCAATGAGTAGAGATCACAGGATCAAGCCTTGAGGTATGATGCACTATGCATGTATGATTGAATTCTTAGGTCGAGAAGGCCTCTTGGATGAAGCTTTGACATTGATAAGAGATGTTCCTTTCACGCCCAGTGCAAACATGTGGATGCCTTATTGACAGCCTATTGAGTTCACAATAATTTATAGCGTTGAAAGTTTCCAGATGATAATTCACATGCTTTGACAATTATTTTGTACCTAGAAAACTGGTAACAATTTGTACCAAATACAATGCCCATTGGATTTCATTCCTTTTTTTTTCTACATTACATTCCTTGAATTCTTTTTGGGATTTGAGATATATCATATTTTTGTTCTTGAATTGCTTTATTGCATTCATATTAATTTTTGAATTGATATCCAGCCCTAAGATTTTGTAGCTATTTTGTGGAACAAAGATAGTGAGTTTTGTAAGAACTATCTTCATCTTGGCACTTATATTTGCACTTTAGACTTTACATCACATGAGTTTAATATTAGTAAAATGGTAACAATTGATATTATGTAACCAAAGATGTTAGAATGCTATCAACGGGTAGGGTATAGGGTCTTAATAATAGATTATCACTAATAACATTATAAATATTGATTATGGTTCAATTCTTAACACCTGTGCGATGCACATGGTTTATATCTATATATATAATATTGATTCGCTACAAGTAGTAAACACATAATTAGAAGTGAGTCAAAAATTTAGGATATTTTTTATAAAAATTAAATATATATATCGTTTTTATCATATTTCTTATAACTTCTAACTTTTAAATAGGTTTACCGAAAAATATGATAGTTGTTGGAATTGGATCCAATGCAAAATTAATCAGATTTGGTAAGGGATTTATGATCTGATGATCCCATAAATTAAGTATGATCCGATTCAATCCAACTTGTAATCAAATCAAATTTGGATACTCCGATCCGAGTCCGACCAGTTGACAGTCCTAGACATGCATCATGTTTGTTATATACAGACACGTGCGCGGCTAACCATATGGACTGGTTCACATTGCATGTGTTGGGTTTCTTTAGGCCTCATTTGGCTCCCATTTTGGATCAGGAATTCATTCTAGGTACTCATTCAAGGAACTCATTCCATTAACTCATTCCATGAACTCATTTTGAAGGATTTTTTTATTTTGTTTGGTTAGCATGTTACAAAATGAGTTCCAACCTAATATATATGTTTGGTGAACATATACTAAAATGAGTTTTAACAAAATTTTCTTCTCTTTTTCTTTTAGCAACAACTATTTTCATAAAATCCCATAGTCATGCATAAGCCTTGTACAGATGTATCCTTTCAAATATAATGATATACACTCCAAACTTGAAGTACTTCAATAAATTCCATGCCATAACAAGAAGTTCTCCCTTTGACATTTCGTGCTTTCAGATGGTACAGACTTGTACAATTTTGATGCAAAATCACCAAAGCTTTTATCACAAACACTAGAATCTAGATTCCCAGAATTTTCAGGGGTGCCTTCAAGTGTGAAGACTTTTACTCAATTTTAACCCCAAATCATCACTACCTATAACACCAACTCCAGCATCCAGATTCCCTGAATTTCCTTTTCACGCAGAGGATCATGCAAATTCCGGTCCCGACGGAAAAAATAATGAAGCAGATGTAGCGTTCAACAGACAATGCCCGAGCATATTGATAGAAAAGAACTTCCCATTTACTTCCCCATACAAAATAGAAAGTTGTGATGCCAGCCACGATAGAACCCTAACCAGAACTGGACATTTAAAATTGAGAATCTTCGTATTTACATCTCCATTTTGCTCATTCCATTCTCTGCTGAGAAACAACTGACTGGAATGCAAAGCTTCGCGTGAAATTGCTTTCAGACAGAGCTTAAAGAGGAGAAATATATGATCTCTTATTTAAACATCAATCAAGACCCTAACAAAATATGCTCAGACACTCACCCGGCCGAACCTAACTTTCTCTACAGCCAATAAAAACCAAGTTTGCACATTCAATAGATAAAACACCTGAAAGTGTGAATATTTTCTTGTTATTGTTTTAAGCATATGAGCTAACAACATCTGAGCAATATCTATAAAAGAAATTCGACATAGAATCGTCGAGAGAAAAGCAGAAATCATCGGATTCTTGCAGCGTCTGAACGAATCGGTTTCATTCCGCAAAACATCCTCGGATTTGAGAGACTAGGGATAATACAGAGACCCCAGACTATTGAGATCGAGAACGGACGGTGAAGATGGACATCAGATGAAATGACGGAAAAGGAGCTCGGGCGGCACCGCCCCTGGCCGGATTGGCAATTTGGCACCGCAAACATTAGTAATGAGAAGAAGAAAATCACCCATGATGGTCGTCTCCACAAAGCCTGAAAGATTCGAACCGACGGATTTCTGCAACGACGATGATGGTCGTCTCCACAAAGGTTAGAGAGAAACCCAAGCTTCGTTGTCCATTTTCTGAGGGAAAAGATGGTCGACTTAAAGAAGATAAAGAATATACAAGTTTGCCGTCAAACGATTTTATTTACAAAATTACCACCGCAAAAATGCAAAATTCATTCTAAAATTTCAGAATTCGGTGGTGATTCTGGATTTATGTATATTTTCTTATTCTCATGGGGAGGAAAAATCAGTCTCTCTTGGCTAACCAAATGCTTAATTTTTTTGTCAAAAATCATTCTCAGACTTGGAATTCATTCCAAATCTTGGAATGAGTTCCAAAAATAGGAGCCAAACGACAACTTACTTTCTATGCAAACCTAATGATGATATTAAACCCCATTAATATCTCATTTTAGTGGCTTGTTTGTCGCCATTTTCTTGTGAAAATCTACTGATCCATTTAATGGTTGTTATGACTTTAATGATCATGGCTGGCTCACCTTATCTGCAGCTAGAGGTAGTATAATTGTCTAAAATAGTATTGCTGGATTTTAGAGATGGGTCGACCCGGTTGGTCTGACCCATTTGGGCCGACCCGGGGTCCCCACTTAATGGGACGTCCATATTTGATTACAAGTTTGGATGTAGATAACTCTCTCATAATGAGATTAGAAGATAGAGTCCTAAATGGAGTTAAGTCTTCTATAAATAAAAGACTCTTCCTCCCTGCCCAAAATCACTATTCACGTTTTTGTGAATCCACTCAAAAAGAACTCTCTCCTCTTTTCATCTCTTCTTCCAACAGAGATCTGGATTTGCTATTGGGGTTCCATACAATTGAGTGTGGATTCATTGTATGTGGTTCTAGTAATCACATACTCCGACGTGGGACTTTATTCGGTTCGATAGAGAGCTTCGTTGCAGATTCGGGTTTGTGTGCATCGATGTACGTGATCCGGATCATTTACAACCTTCATTAGCATTGGAGCTACTGC
>JAUPMG010247147.1:0-22840 GCA_031762675.1 Pachysandra terminalis
GTTTATATTATCTCTTTTCAGATATCAGAAGTTAGACTTTCTCTGAGGGAGCTGGCATGGATTGGGTAGCGCACTCTGCTTGTTGAATGTAAGATTAGGTTAGACTTAGTCTTTGATGCTTAGAATGCTAGAATTTTCATTCTAGGTGTATTAGTTACATATATCTTACTAGAACTGCTCAGGACTTCCGCTTATGATTTGATTGTTGTGTTGCCACTCTTTTAGAAATACGAGGTGAAGGTGACGCTTGGACTGGATTACCCGTGTAATTGGAAAAATTTGGTTCGGGACGTTACAATTGGCCACCCTTAACTATTCTGGGAATTAGTACCGAAGGATTAGTCATCTCTATCAACGATTCCATCTCTTTTTTCTGCTGTCGCCTGAACCATTAAACGAACCAGTAGGAATGCCAGTGATAAGGTTCTTCGGAGGCTGCCCGAGGCCCATACACCCGATCAATCCTTAGAACCACATCACAAGTATCCTTTCCAACAATCAATCGGATCTTCGGTGATAACACCCTTCGGAAGCTGTCCGGGCTCCCATTCACCCGAACAATCCTTAAGATGCCATCATAAGTATCCTTTCCTTGGCATACATGCACAATCAATGGTAATCATCTCATACAACACATATTATTTATAGTCCTCATTCATTCCATAATTCAATTGATCAGTCACTCAAGTCAAACAATTCTAGGAATCAGGTCTGGCTCCGTATTGGGTCTTCGGAAAAGGCATCGGTGGACCAAAGCCTGCCGAATAGCAAAATGGTCTATAAACTAGTTTCTATCGGCAGAGGCGTCGGTGGACCAACGTCTGCCGATCTGCGTGAGATCTGGGTTTTCTGGGTTTTTCTTTTGGTCACAAAATTCAAATCTAAGCTATCAAACACATTCTAAACTTCATGAATCATTGCACATAACTCCGAAAACATTCATAGACGTTCAATAACTCATTAAACATGCTTTTAAACAACGATTAAACACTTCATCATAATCAAATATGGAAATCATCCATGCTTTTACCCAGTTCCTAGTAACCTGTCAAATCCATCAATACAGGCATGAAATCAATCTTATAGACATTCATACTTCATGATATCAATAATAAACATAAAATCAAACATTCAAAATTACCAAAATCCCACAAGAATTATGCAGAATATGTTTCTTACCGAATATGTGTTTGACCCTAGTGTGTGTGTTATTCCTCTGTTCTTTTTCCTCTAGCCGTTCCAGCCACAAGCTTGCTCTCTCTCTTTCTCTTTTATCTCAGCCAAAACCCTAATCTCTCTTCCCTCTTTCTTGTTATACACGATCAGCCCCAACCCATCTCTATTTATAGCCGTTCCTTCTCCTTCCTCCCTAACTCAACTTGTCCTTTCCTATTTGATTTAGGAACATTCCTATTTTCCTTCCAAAGCTAATCCTAATTAGAATCTCAATGCAATACAAATCTAATCTTAATTAGAAATCTTCTAGATGATTATATTAATTAAATAGACTAATTCTAATTCCAACTTATAAATCCCACATGAACTTCAAATTTCCAGCTCTTATAAATTATTCAATTACTCATACTCCACCATAGTTTCTATTAATCACTAATCTATCCCACTTAATTACTATTCAGTCCCAATATTAGTTTAAAAGAATTCTAGTACATTCCCAAACTTCCTTTTAATTACAGATTGATCGTAATTCTGGTTTAGGGTCACTACAGAGACCCACTCGATGACCCCTCGGCTAGCCAAAAAAGACCAAGGTGATCCGTTTGATATGCATTTTTGTGTAATAACCTATTTTGATCTCATTAGGCTGATTCTAATGTTATTTTTGCTCAAACATGCATATTTCTTATACTTACTTCTTTATGGACTCTATGGCTATGTTTGGTGGACATATGATATTTTGATATGCTTTATATTTCTTGTTTATTTAATGTCCAGCATGTTAGTTATCCATATTGCACTTTGTACACATGATTATACTTCATGACCATGGATTTGGTTTAAAAGCTACACCCTTTGCATGTGAATCCATACTTCTAGATTTTTAGGCTATTAAAGAGATTATTATAATCTAAAAATCATAATAGGTGAGGAGACTTGCATATTTTTCTGGAGATGAGGGACTAGCTATCACAAATAAGTGGGAGAATTGTGCCCTCTAGATCGAAACCCCTTAAAACTATGATGCACATATAGAATATCTTATCTTTGAGAATTGCCCTGTATGGGAGGGGGGGGGGGAGGGATGGTTCGTTAAGAAATCTTGCTCAAGGAAGTATCGGTCTTATGGGAATATGTATTATCATTATCCAAACAGTTAATTTGCATTGCATATTAGACTTGTTTGCTAGATCATACTTGGTGATTTCTTATGATAAGTGCACAACATGCACACTTTAAATTTAGACCCCATGCATATTTAGCATATGATTCACTTGCATGTTCATTCATATCATTGCTCACTTATATGATCAGTACATATTACTTGCTATCTCACCACACATCTCATTATTTACTGTTTACTGTTATATGGATTACCATTGAAGAGTGGCATTGTCCCTACTTCAATTATAAACTTTGTTAGACTTGTTTACTTACCGGCTAAATGTAGCTTACGCTTTCAAGCAACCATATTTTCAAGAACTTTAGAGGAGGATAACTTGGACTACAGAGACCAAGCCATGGAACCATGTTTTGATGAGGTTACTGATTTTAAGAAGTTAATTAGATCTTATATTAGGAATTTTACTCGTTTTTGTTTGCTTGCATGCTAAGGATTAATATTGGCCATTATTAGGCTATATTTTATTTAGGAGTTTGATTGAGCATGAAACTAAGGGTTTTGTTTACTTTCCACTGCTATGTTATGTTTTTTTTGGATGTAATGACTTGAGTTTTGAATTATTTCGTTAATATATATTATCTCAGTTATATTTTCATTATTTGGCAATTTATTGACTACCACTCCCATGTGGAATGGGGTGAGAGTCATATTTCAGAATTCTTAGGGATTCCTTTAAGATCTCTTAAGTTTGGGATGTGACAAGTTGTAAACTATTCTTCTAGTAGATGATTGAAGCTGTGGGTAACTTTCAAAGTGATGCATTGCAGAATGCATCATGAGGCTTGCATATCACAAATAAGGGGAGTAAGTTGGGTGTAGTTACTAAAGATCTTTCATTTTCAAGGTTATGATCAACTGCTAAAATGTTATGATACTTGAAGCTTGGATAACTAGCATGCTCAAACATTCATTTCTTTGTAGGATTACATAGAAGTGCCTTTCCCGGGGGTCGAGGTAGAGGTGCCTCTCCCCGGGATCAGCATATCTTCATGAAGTGCAAGAAGGATGAAGAACCAGTGAAGCTACTTTTCATTCATTGAGAAGCTATAAGGGTGATCTGGTGTGTTAATGGAAATGAGACCTTCACATAAGACAACATATGGCTCACCTTGATCTTGAAGGAGATTCAAACTTTATCATCAAGTGCCTTCAGAATCCTCAATATCAAATACCATGGGAGATTGAATCTTTGCTTTATGAAGCTAGAAGTAAAGTAAGACATTTTAGATCGATCCGCCATCTCATAATGAAGCAACAGGCATGCTACTGATTCACCCTCCATTTTTCCCAAACATCAGCTATTAGAATAAACCAATTCCTACTCATTAAGTGAACCACCTTAATGAACAAATTTAATTCAGTGAACTTAAAAACTAGTTCTTCTATTACTGCCTCTTTTCAAATCTTCTGAACAAAGCACATTCAAATTACAGGTAAGTGAAGACAATGAGTAGAAGGCAAAAAGAAAGTACCATTTTAGAGTCATAATGGGAGCTGTACCAGGATGCATTAACAACTTGCTCATTTCAAAAATAGCAATAAGAACTTTTTTTTTTTTTTGCATAGAGATCCTATAAAACAAGCAATGTTCGAATCTTAAAATTCACTGTGTTATGTTTTCTCACTCATAATTACTTCATTAAGCTAACTAAAAAAACTAACAAAATACTAAATATGGATATGATTAAACATGCTAGGGTCGCGGTCATCATGTCCATGAGTTGTCTCTCCACCATCATTAATCGTTCTTACAATCCATTCAAACTACCATGTGTACCTTCATGTTTGACGCTCTCAACTACATCAGCATTGTTAAGTCCGGAATCGTTCTTGGATAGCTTTTGAGCGTCTTCACACCATTTAAACAACTCATTCTTTATCCTTCTCGCTTCTACAATTAAAACAAGGATTCTCATTTTCTTTCTACCTTAAAATAATTAATTAATTAATTAGTAATATTTGAAATACTTACATATCTCCTATCAAATGAGTAATACAATCTGTTTGGGTTAGACTGCGATTCAGAGACTCTAATTACGGCTCTTTTACCATAACTGCATGCCATGCTTTTCATCCTCATAATACTATTAGAGCTCTGGGTAGATGAATCTATGGCTGCAATAAAAAATACTCACGGTTGTAAAGTTATCAAAAACAAATACATCTAGATGCTAACAACTAAAGAATGAAAATAATTGTTTTTCCAATCTAAATTATCATTATTAAAACCTTAATCTTAATTGTCATTGTTAAAACCTTTTCAATCTAACTTTCATTGATATCCCTAATTAAACCCTTTCTCAAAATCCTCATTATAAAAACTTCTTTTTTTCATTCTTCATCCATATAACAATTAAATAACCAAACTTCTTTTCTTCAATCTTCTTTGATCCAATTATAATTGGATTGAATCAAATCATATCTTGTCGGATTATCAGATCGGGAATCCCTTACTGAATCCACTATTTTCAGATCGGACTCGAATCGAACTTGGGTAATGATCCGATCCATTGATAGTCCTAATTAAACTCCTCTAAGTACTCATTATAAAGATTTTTTTATAAATTAAATAATCAATCTACAAAGAATAAACCGAATCCCTAAACACCAAATGCAGAAAGAATAAACTGAATCCCTAAACACCAAATGTTCTTCATCTAAAAAAATAAAACTTATTCCCTTCTAAATCCTCATTCTTAAATCTATTTTTTCCAGCCTTAATTCCCGTAGAATATACCAAGAAAGAGAGACTTTACCTTCCAAAAAAAATAAAAACAAAAAAAAAGAGTAAGGGAAACTTACAGAGAAATCGAGAGAAAGATTTAAGAAGACCGGACGTTGTCAAGCTTGAGGGCTTCTGACGTCAAGTGTCGTTGTCAAGGAAACTCAAGTGTTGTTCGTTCATTGTTCTAAACCTCTTTTGTGAATTTGTTAATTGAGAGAAAGGAGTCAAAGTAAAAAAAAAAAGCATTTTTGTCAATGCCTTTTTTTACGTAGACTAGACATTGGACCAGAGGGTAATATAGTCATTAAAATTTAATTTTAACTTACAAATTCAATGAACCAGACTGTTCTGTTAGTGAGGGGGTATCTGAGACCTAACAATAAATTAGAGGGGGGACAGTGGGATTTTAGAAACTACAGGGAGTCAAAGTGAAATTTTCCCAAAAGGAAACCCTAATCTAATTCTTCCTTGTACTCCATTGATTTTCATCTGGATCCTATAGGTCTATGAGCTCAAATGGACTCCTAATATTGAATCACTGCAAAACAAATGTGGGTGCGCACCCATCCTAGTTCAAATGGGTCATCGACCCATGGATATGGACTCAATGTATGAATTGGGCATGGGGTCATGGACCCTGGACTATAAGGGTAGGCTTGCCTAATAGATCTAACTTGGGAACCCATTCTAAGGTGGACTCAAAATGTAGACATCGGATTGGACCATGGGCCATAACAAGATGAACACCATTTATGTATGAAAATAGATTGGCTAAAAGTGGCCTAACCATTCATTCATCTACACGTGGTTCAATAGGTAGTTTCAAAGGTTCCCAGACCGTGAAGTTGTAAAGACGATCAAGTGGGTACTATCAGCCCTGTTTCCCAAGGTAGAGCGTCCCTGGTGCTCTGAATATTTACATACCCATGTTTAATTTCACTAGGTTAGGGGTAGCTTATGCAAAATGGGCTATAAATGCGTGTGTGTACAATAAGTCAATCTAACAAACCATTATGCATGCCAAACCATACACTTCAATAAATCAAATTAAACCAAAACAAATTCCATATCACCATGGGTTCAACCATCCATTATTCACAATCAGCCCGTCCACCATAAGTCACTCAATATAACCATATAATAAATTGAACCATCACATAAGTGCAAATCAAACCACATCATACCCTGTAAATGTTATTACACGTAAACCAAGGTAAAATATGAAATTGAATCAATAACCATGCCATATAAATAAACCACACAAAACCATATATCATGATGAATTCAAAAACAATTAAGAAAATAAAAAAAATCTAAATAAATTCTATATTGGGTAAAAATGAACCATGCCTTAAACTCACAACTCCCTAATGAAGTCTCCAACTACGATCAACCACGGGTTGGGTGGACACGAGGTAAATCAGATCAAAATAGAGTTGCCATCATTGATTGGATCAGGGATGGATTGGTTGCCTAGAACTACCATTTTATTACAAAATAGACCAAAATTATGACATTAAGGCGATCTAACTAGAATTCAGGTAAGGGGTTTATTTAGGAGAGTGGGAAGGTTTTAGGTACTCACAATCCTCTGGTTCAACCGGTTACACGATTCAAACTTATTTGACCAAATTAGATAAAATCTTAAAGAAAACAAAGTAAATAAAGTTTTGTAAGATTCATAAAATGGCACTAAAAGAAGAAAAATCCCAAAAATAACTATAAAATTGTTAAAAAAAACTTCTAAAGTACTAAATGCACTAAAATATCTTAGCTAAACAAAAAACAAAAACAAAACAAAAAATACATATAAATGAAGAAAAATCCTAAAATAACCTAAAATGCTAATAGTCTAAGAATATTAAAAATCAAAAAATTCATCAAAATCCCTAAAAGCCCTAATTTGGATTGAAGGGTTAAAACAAATAAGGAATATATACAAAATAAAATAAAATAAAATGCTAGAAATTCTTAGAATTAATAATATAGTAAGATTAAAATCCAAAAAACCTAAAATATCCAATGTACTATGATTATTAAACACCCAAAAATGCAAAAATAATAATTATAAATTAAATTACAAATAGAAGATCCTTAGACTAATCTAAGAATGCTAGGAATACGAGGATTCATTCATAGATAAATTATACTTGAGATTAAAATGCATCCAACTAGCACATCTGGAGACCGATTACACAATGATATAATCCTTGATGAAATAAATAAATAATAAAAACATAAGCATGTCCATATCATAAAAAATCAGAGAATTCAAAAAACAAAATAAAAATACCCAAAGGTTATAGTTGAATCTGGTTTACCATAAATTAATATGGTATTTGTAGGACATGTATACATAACCATCAAGAAGTAATAGAAATAATAAAATAAAAAATAAAAATTACATGATGTAGCTTAAATAAGGACTCTTATGGTGCTATAGTTTGGAGCTTAACTGATTTTGGCTTGAGAATAGCCAGTAAAAGCTTGGTGGTGATTCAGATGGGGGAGTGAATGAAAACAAGTGTCTCACATCCCAAATTTGGACCTGCATATCGAGGTGCATGTGAATTCCAAGATGCAACTCTCACCCCACATCAGAGGGATGGAATATCAAACAATAAGAAGAAAAATAATAAAAAATTACAGCGGAAGCAAGAATCAATTCAAAAGAATGTCTCAATCAACATGTAAAGACACACAGACATTCATTTCAGCCAAACATGTGCAATAATCAATGCAATGCAATGTAGTATGATGCAATTATGAATAATAAAATGTGGTTTATATGCATATGCAATGCAGGGGTAAGTAGGCCTAGCCCAATCACATGCTCATTCAATCATACGAGCATTCAAACCATTCTTTAAGGGGCTTACACCCACGGTAGAACACACAATTCCTTTACCATTATTCTTTAAGGGACTCTCACCTCATGGTAGAATACACCAGTAGACCAAACCATTCCTTAAGGGACTTTCACCACAAGGTGGAACACACCATTACACAGTTTCCATTCCTTAAGGGACTTTCACCACATGGTTGAACACACCAGTACACAACATATACAGTCAATCCCATTGACTTCCAGTGGATGCTCCTAGCACTACTCACAGACCACACATAATCAAGGCAGTCAATCCCATTGACTATCAGTGGATGCTCCTAGCAACACTCACAAACACATAGTGGATACTCCCAGCACCACTCACAAACACAATCCATACATCACAATCAATCATACACAGGTAGTGGATACTCCCAATACAACTCAAACATCCCACAATTCAACATTAGAACCAGTAATAAAATAGAACAGTGAATGCTACAAGCACCACTTAGTTTCCTATGCAAACATTGCTAACCATCCCAACCTTTTGTTGTAGTCCAATATCTAAGTCCTAACTCATTAAAGTCATAATCTCTCAATATCCCATCCAGAACTGCCCTATTTTCCTGAATTGTGAATCCCATCATACACTTTTTAACATTCGACCACAATCATCCCTTCTGCAGACAAACCAACCTCATGCACATGTGTAAAACACCTCAAGGGATCTTTCCCTAAAAGTTGGGATCATTTGGGGCTCGGTAGATCCTCAGTATCTGCCGAGGTTCCTACCGAGAATCTTGGTAGATGACCTACCGAGGCTTGGTAGAAAGTTCCGAGAGCTTGTTTTTCTGGGCTTTTTCGGTAGATGTGTCACCACCTATCGAGAGTCCTACTTAAAGCTTAATTTATCCCAAAACTGGGTTTTTCTCCTAGGGCTTCGTTCCCATACTCTCAAACACATATTTTAACACTTCTAATTATCAAATATTAACTTCAAATCATCATATAACTAATCAAAACCTAAACTATCATATCTAGACTATACATGTGGATCTTCAATACATAAATCAATCAACCTACTTGAATTAATTCAAGAAAATCATAATTAAACATAAGAGTTCATAAGATCATCACAAATATAGTAAACTTAATCTAAGCATGCTAAATCATGTAGACATACAATCATTTATAATATTCATTCAATGTTCATACTATAATATCACTATTCAGATCATGCCTCACATCATGAAATCATGCAATCCAATCTATAACTATAGCATTTCTAAGATCCATGAATATACTTATCGTAAAATTGATAGGAATCCCTACCTCATCTTCCAACTATCTAGCCCACCGGTTATTAGTAGTCGTCTTCGAGTTTTTCCCGTCTCTTAAGGGCTTGTCTTACCAAAGTTCTTCCTTTACCCTCTCCTTCACCATCTTCTTCGTCATCGTCTTCTTCGTGTCCGTCGTATCCTACCTCTTCTTCCTCCTCTTTCTCTTCTTTCTCCATAGCTTTTCTAGCCTTCTTCTTCCTACAGTATGCTTTTCTTTTCTTTTCTTCTCTCTCTCTTTTTTTCTTCCTTTCCTCTAGGTCTCCTCATTCTCTCCTTTTTTGTACAGAACAAAAACCATAACCTTCTTCCACTCTCTCTGTTTTGGACGTGTGAAGCTAGGAAGAATCACTCTCTCTTCACTTCCTAGCTTTTAGGAGTTCCAATTCTAATGAAACACTGTTTTCTTAATTAACCTTTTTTAATATTTGAATTTTGAATTCTCTACTGAAAGAATCGATCATATTAGTTTTTGCTTTAGTTCTCCTTACTTAACCTCATTATTAATTTTAATTACCAATTCAGATAGGTTTTAATTGGATTCTGATTGGGTTTTAAGTCCAATCTAAATTAAGGTTCAGGTAAGATTTGAATTAAAGGTCCAACCCATTTCAATTTAAAGGTCCAGGTTGAGTTAGATTTGATCTTTATTTAATTATGTAAGTTACCCAATTATTTTCCATATTTACTAATTAGTCCAGTTCAGCCATAAGTTTTGTATATCATCCCAGTTGTGTAATTGGTAGATTAATTAGGATTAATTCCCTAATTGCCTAGCTGGGTCCGGGTCATTACAGCTATGAAGTTCCCCAATTAGGCATTAGGTTTCATGCCTTCACATACGTCACACATAGCATATTAATTATGCATAACATCATTATTAAGGAACATACATCAACGTGAGCATAAGATGAACAAATGCCATATTCATTAATTCCATTAACTAATCAAGCATCCTGTAGATCTTTGTTGAATGCATCACAGTCCCCAAGGCTTCACAACGAGTTCCGCCTGGACCACTTTTGGTAATTGGACATGACTACACCCTCATATCAGCAAACCCCCAAGGTGCCATACCTTGGCCACTCATGACAATTGGGCTTCTGATGTGGAAAACCAATAGCCCCCAAAGCCTCCTTACCCGGTTCACACAGATATTTGGACTAAGGCCTTTTTCCTCTCTATATCATTTTTTATATCATGCATAACCACCATCAACCCCTAATGCATCACCTAGGCCACTTATGGCAATTGGATTTTCAAGTATTCTACGTGCACACCACAGTTTTAGGACCTTGCAACCCATGGGGTACAATAACCCAATGTATTTCTAGTTATAGGAAACCTCCCAAGGATGTCACGCTGAACATCCTCCACGATAAGCACAATATATACCTTGCAATTGGTCTATTGGGTTTCCTCACCCTCAACCTTCTCCATAATATTTTTAATCCTCATATGCATCATAATCACGATCACAATATACATCAATCCATGCACCATCATGCATATAACACATTAAATAATTCTACAATACATAAGCAATTTTCAAAACACAATATAAACTTCTAGATAAGATAACACAGTCTTAACAACCATTAATAAAATAAACAAAAAATATCAAAAAATTAAAAAGGGTTTGTTGGGTCCTTTGGTAGACCAAGGGTACTTTGGCAGGTGCCTTCGGTCTACCGAGGCCCTTCGGCTGCGAAAAGCAAGAACAGGCTATTGGTTGGTGGGTTAGTCGGTCCACCGACCAACTTGGCAACCGAGCCCATACAATCAAAATTTTGTATTTTTTAAGGAATACCTAATCTCAATGCTCTGTATAACACCATATACATATAACTATAAATTCACACATCACACAACATACCACTTCGTCATTAGAATACTAACAACATGCATCATACACATCATAGATTACATATCATCACTTTCAGTCAAACCATCATGTAGAAACTAACCCTAGATCATCTATATGAATAACAAGCATATAGGAACATGTAAACATTACACACAATCAATTGAACAATACAAACAACATGTAATCAACTCTAAGATCACAATATAAATACATAATACCGTCACACCATAATCATGAACCATTCATCTACACTTTCAAGCAGATCCATCTCATTTAATTAGCTATAAATCACATATATGAAGCTACCCACATGATTCCATCATGTTCGAGCAGATCCTACATGGTCCCACCATGTTTTAAACAAAACAACACACATGTGTGCACATGGTCCCACCATGTGACACAACAACAAATCATAATAGACACATAGTTTAACTATGTTCCACAATAAACACTACATGGTCCCACCATGCTACGTCCAATCAATCATATATCAACTACCACCTGCTCTCACCAAGCTACGACTAACAATATAGAACAGTTACCACATGGTTACACAATGCTATGATCGACAACACATAATAAATACCACATGGTCCCACCATGCTACGACCAACAATTATATAACAATTACCACATGGTCTCACCTTGCTACGACCACAGACAACTACAAGGTCCCACCTTGCTAAGACCATTAACCACATATCATGCATATAATCATTCTTTAGGGATTTGCACCCACAGAGGATTTCTCATATATCATTCCTTTAGGGACTTGCACGCATGGTGGAAGCACACCCTTATCCACATGGTCCCACCATGCTATAGCCAAGTAACCACAATCACAATCCCATTCATGTTCACAATCAATCATGTCCTAAAGTATCACAGTCATTCAACCAAATGCAATGCAATGCAAAATATGATGCAAGCATGGAATGAGATGAAGTGAAATGCAATGCAAGGTGTGACCAGGCCTATCCCAGTCACATGTTCATTCAATCATACGACCTTACAACCATCCTTTTCGGGACTTGCACCCACGGTATGAACACCAGTCTTATTCCTTTAGAGACTTTCACTCATAGCGGAATGCACCCTTAGTTCACATTCCATTTAGGGACATGCACCCACGGTATAAACACCTGTTAGCGAGCTCTTCCTTTAGGGATTTTGACCCACGGGGTAATCACCCTTATGAGACCTTTCCTTTAGTGACTTTCACCCATGGTGGAATCACCATGCCTTGCCTTTACGGACTTTCACCCAGGGTGGAATCACCTATCCACATCATAATCAAGACATTCATACACAATCACAATCACAATCACGGATACTCCTAGTACCCTCAATAAGTCATTCAAGTCAAAATCATCAATTCAAACATAAGTTATATAGAAGTCAACCCAAGTCAATCTGAGGTCAACTTTGGATGCTAAGGGCACTAATCACCCAATCTAGTCCTGCATGACCAATTATAACCATATTGATCTTATATTGAGGTCCTAAGACCATATCCAAAACCATTGAGTTGATAACACCTTATGTACCATTCCAATCAGTCTAATAATCCTGAGTTTTGGACCTTCTCCTACACTTTTTATGATTTGTCCAAATCTAGACCTTTTGCACACAAACCATCCATACAAGAATGTGCACAACTCAATGAGGATCACCCTCAGAAAATTTGAGGTTCATTGGACCTCGGTAGCTGTGGAGTGTCCTACCGAGGGTCTCGGTAGCTCATCTGCCGAATGACCTACCGAGAGGCTTCGGTAGCAGTTAACAAGTCCAGAGAACAAGCTGTTCTAGGCATTTTTGGGAGCTGCTCGGTAGCTGCCGAGACTGCTACCGAACGTACAGATTTAGCAATTTTCTAGGTTTCTTCTAGGGCTTCGTCCCTCTACTCAAACTTAGTAGTTTCTAATGTGTTAATCACCCCAAATCAATCTCTAAAGCCCACACATAAATCCCAAACAACAAATACACAAAACTAGTTCATTCTCATAGATCTAAGCAAGTATCTAATTGATAATTAACTATAGACCTAAAATATGAGCATGGATCTTAAATTACAAAAGAACACAGTAAAAATAGCAATGCGCATGGATCATAAGAAACAATCATCCTAACATTATTCCTACTATTTTCTCCATTTTTCTAATCTAACATGCTGAACGTACAGATCATACAACCATCCTATATGTATAGCATCGAAAACAAGCAGTTACCGTCGAAACGTAGGAATCCCTACCTCGTTTATATTCTCTTTGATCTAGATAGATTTCAGCAACATGGATTACCCGGATATCTTTTCCTGCTTCTTCCTTCCAAAACCAGAATTCTGAAATCTCTTTTTCCTCTTTCTCTCCCTTTCGTTTGATCGTGTGAGACAGTTTCTCTCTCCTCCTTTTGTTTGATACGTGAGTTAGTGGGAAGAATCAATATCCCTCACTCTTTTTAATTCAAATCATGAAGTAAATGTTCGGAATGCCCTTACCTTGCCCATTGGGCTTATTCAGCTAGCCCACCAGTCCAGTTAATTGTTTTGTCTTGGGTCCAAGTCCATTACACCAAATTCATATTAATAACACTATTAGTCATTAATTTATCTTAATTACACATACGTCCAATCCAACCCTTTTTTTATCAAATAACCCCTAAGACATTAATTAGGATTAACTACCATTTAATAATTAAATTAAATGGTAGGGATAGGGTCACTACAGCAGGGATGCTCGCAGGAGATATCAAACTAGGTGAACTGAAGGAGCCATTTAGTGTACTGGCCACTGAGCACCGGTTGTGATAGCAGATACTTAATGGGATTTTCCTTGGTAATCAAACAAGCCGAATATGATAACAAGTAATGCCTCAACTTGCGAATTACATGGGCGGCGAAGGCAAGATATAACTTGTCAACCTGTGAGTATTATAACTCGGCACCTTAGAGGAGTCTACTAATATAATAGATAGGATTTTCCACACAGTGTATGTTTTCCTATGCTAATAACCCTCCAATCGCCTCTCCCGAGGTTGCCAGATAGATCCAGAGTGGCCTTCCCGGTATTGACGAAATCATGGTGTGCGGATGCTTAAGAACATCTTTAATACCTTCAATAGGTTGTTGGCATTCCAGGGACCAAAGGAACGAAACCCGTTTGCGAAGCAAAGGCATGAATGGAGAAATATAATTTGAAGGGCCAGGAATGAACCTCCGGATATAAGAGACCCTCCCGAGGAAAGACTTCAACTGTTTCTGAGTTTGAGGAGGAGCTAGTTCGAGGATCGCCTTTGATTTGGAAAGGTCGAGATCAATACCCTACCGGTGTACCATAAATCGCAAGGATTTCCAGACAGTGAATCCGGTGGCGCATTTAGCCGGTTTCATCTTGAGGTTGTAAAGCGTACAGCGATGGAGGATCCTCCTCGGCACTTCAAGATGGTTATGCCTTTCCTGAGATTTTACCACTATATCGTCCACATAATCCTCAAACTCAACATGAATCATATCGTGAAATATAGCCGTCAGCACCCGTTGGTAAGTAGCCCCGACGTTCTTCAAGCCAAAAGGCATTACTGTGTAATAAATGTTTCCTATAGGGGTCTTGAATGCTGTGTGTGGGGCATCAGATTCGTGCATTCGAATCTGGTTATACCCACTAAAACCGTCCATGAAAGAGAACGTCACATGCCCGACAGTAGCGTCAATCAAAAGATCCATATTGGGTAGAGGGAACTCGTCTTTGGGACTAGCCTTGTTAAGATCTCGGAAGTCAATGCAACATCGTATCTATCCATTCTTCTTTTTGATAGGGACGATATTTGCGAGCCTGTAAGGACCCAAACCTAATACACTAAATCCATAATTACTAGGAATTATGATAATAAATAGTATGTGGAATATGTGGGTGATATCAGAATGTTTCAAGGATAATTAGGGTAACTAGTTGGACATATGTAGCATTAGGTTAGTTATGAAATAAGTGTTGAATGATTGGGGTCAATTTGTAATTAAAAGAACCCTTAGGGGAATAAATAAGAGTATTAGACCTAATATAGAACCATTCTACAAGTATTGGGGTTTGCTGGTAATTTGGTCAAACTTCTGGGGAAAAGATAGAATTATTGGATGTGTTTGAATAAGGGAATTAGGGAGGTGCGTGGAGTGAGAGGATGGAAGGGAATCTTCCATCAAATCGCTCCCAACCATCCCCCTTTGTTTAGGATTAAGATGGAGGAGAATAGAGGAGAAAAGAATATGGAAAGATAACCCTAGCCGTCCCTTTGTCTTGGGATTGAGAGAGAGAAGAATAGAAAGAACCCTAACCCCAAACCTCAGCCATACCAAGAAGAAGAAGGAGGAAGAAGAAACTGAAGAAGAATATCTGGACAAGATGAAGAAGGAGAAGAAGAGGAAAAACTGGAAAAGAAAGAAAGAAGAATCAATGGAGGAACTAGAAGATGGAGGAAGTAATTTGGATCCGGATTGCAGCGGAAAGAGAATATAAGTCACATTTTCTGTCTAGTCTGATTAAGATGTTATTTAGTGTTGATTTCACGTGTTTGATTGTAAAATAAGTATAGATTTGGTTTGAATTTGAATACGTTAGGGTTTGATGTTTAATCAATTTATTAAATGATTTGCATATGTTTGATTGTTTGGTTCTCCTCATGGATGAATAAGATGGATTTTGTGATCATTAAGAATAACCCCAAAATAGATTTGGGATCTAAATCCCGAGATCTAGATACCCAAAAAAATAGAGTTCAATGGGCTTGGTCGTTACCCATCGGTACATCGGTAAGGGTACCAACAGGGCCTTAAAAACAGTGTAAGTATTCCCTTCGGTACCCACTGGTACACCGGTAAGGGTACCGACAGAGGCAGTACCTACAAACTTGAGCCTGGACTTGGGTTTTTGATTTTTAATGATTAGGAATTGGTCCCACATTGGTTTGACATCATAATAGGGTCAATGTATGACCAAATAGACCTAGATCCAATTGTGTTGATTGTTATTTGCATGATATGAACAAATAGACCTAGATCTAATCGTACACAATCACCTTGTGTACTGTCTTGTGTTAGTTGGGTTCGGGTACATCAAGAGTTGAGTATTAGTCTTAGTGAGTCTTGGGTGGAAGGATGGCTCTAACCCTACCTGTAAGAAACACTCTTTGAGCCTCATGGTATGCCCCATACCTCTGAATAGACTGCCAAATTGACCTCACTACCTTGCATACATAGGTGCGTGGTAATCGGAACTAATGGGTTGGAAAGTGATGTGGACTTATATTGTTTGCATTAGTATTTGGTTTATGGCTCGAGGTTGATCCTAGTCATCAACCCGAGGTTCCATGATAAATTGTAACCATCATTCACCCTTTTACTTGATCATATTGACATTGGCATAATCTGAACTTGATAGCTAGAATTATAAATTGATTGTGTAGTATAAATAACACCTGGGAATCTTATGATGGCACCTAATTGAATTATTCGTGTTTATGGGCACGTGGATAGTTTCCATGGGTAACTATCATTTGGTTCTTGGTTAATATTGCATCTCATGCTAGCTTATGTAATGGTTAAGTGCACCCAGGAGGTGGTGAATATAGATGGTGGAATCGCGTGAGTGTTATACACTCTAAATCTAGCATTGGTTGGAATTAATAAATAGCATTGATGGTGTCCCTCGCCATGGGTTAGCATCTAAAATGAGGAGGGGACTTTCGGCAGTTCCAAGTGTTCTATGCCCGAAATTTGTTATAGTATTGACTTGGAAGAATGAGGGGCACTTAAGTAGTTACATGTGCTTAGTTCATCATTCATATCATACTTGCATTCTTGTTTGAGCATCTGCAAGTTATCATATTACATTGCATATCATAATCATACGGTAACTCATTATGGCTAGACTTAGCATAACTTGTAAAAATTGATTTGGCTTTGTTTTGAGTAAGAATTACTTGATAATATCTTATGAGGACGGACGATAGATAGGGTCTTACTGGGCATTCAAAGCTCACGCGACTTGTCATGTTACAGGTTATGATGAGTAGGAGCTGATAGAGATTGGATGCTGATTCGCTTGGAGACAGCACCCAATTCCAGGAGGATATAGCTGGAGTCTATTGGTTGTATTTGATATTATTGTATTGGGTTGTAATTGTTGAATACATTATTTTTGTACTTGTGACTCTTCTAAAGTCACAAGGGATTATGCAATTTTATTTATGTCTTTGACTTCTGCACTCTGAATATGTAAAAAAAGTGATGCATTTTACTTTTATACTTGTGATTTGATATGGCATTCCGCGTTCTAGCAATGGAACCCGAAGGTTGTGCCTTGGGATTAGTGCCTCCTGCATGGGGATTCGTGCTACTGGTTTGGGGTGTGATGGAGCCACACCAAGTGTTGATTTGGTTTAATAAAACTCGCCTTTAACAATTTTTCTATCTCGGATTGATCTGCAATTGGTTCTCGTGTTTGAACATTCGGGAGTGCTATTTGATAGGCTTAACATCAGGAGGGATGTGAAGACGTTGTGTAACTAAGGGAGGGTCTAATCCCGACATCTCATCATATGACCAAGCAAAGACATCTTTGTATTCTTTCAACAAGCAGACAAGGTTACATTCTCCTCAGTAGATAGATTAGAGTTTACAAAGGTAGTTTGCTTGGCTTCATCATTTTCCAGATTCACGTCTTCTAGAGTTTCGAGAGACGACTTGATACCATCCTTGAGGCGATCCAAAGGTTCCCTCATATCATGGCTGACCTCGAAGACGTCAGCCATGATAGAGTCATCATCATCAGACTCCTCGGTATTGCACACCATAAGTTCCTGGATTGTCAATCCTTTCTAAGTTGCCGATTTGACAGGATCCTCGAGCTACGGCTTACCAATCTCGGTCCATAGCTTGTAGACAGCTTGCCTGTCGGGCATCTCAATATATCGGGCCTTTGAGGAAGGCTTAACCCAGAAGTGCTCAGTAGGTCCCTTGTTCTTCCCGTCTTCTTCTTTCTTCCACTTTCTGTCCTCCTCCTTCAACTTTCTCCTTGAAGGCCTGGGTGCTGACAACGAAACATCGGGGTTAGCCTGAATCTTGGCCAGACTTGCAACAAGATCCCCCAAGGTCCTGGGAAGTGGGCTCATGTTCCACAGCCGGCAGGACAATACGATTATCCTTAATCCAATTTTCTAGTAAAACGTCAAGTTGGGTTGGAGAGCAATCTGGTTCAAGAGGAATAGGACGATAATTTCCCTTTCCTTTCTTCTTAAACTTCTTTGACCTCTCGGAAGATTGTTGTTCAACAAGGGCAGACTCGACTCTTCACTTCTTATTGGTTGGTTTCCTAGTGGTGTTCATAGATGGTACTCATATGCCGGTCCGTCTAGCAACCTCAATCAACGAAGTGAAACTCGGGAGTTTCAAAAGTTCTATGTGGATCCGGTACTTGGGATGCATTCCCATCACGCATAAGTTAACAAAACGAGACTCATTCTCAGAATCCGTACAAGACATCATGAGGCCCTGAAACTTCCTTAGGTGATCAATCATGCTCTCTAAAAGGAGCTGGCGTTCTCAGTTAAGGTCAATGATAGTGTAGGTTTCGTCGGTGACAAAAACATTTCTGTGGAAGAGAGAAGCCATGTCTTCCGAAGTGGGGATAGATCCAGGCTCAAGGTTGTTATAGCACCTATAGGCCTTCTCGGACAAAGATTTTGAGAATTCCCTTAAGCGCAGGTCACGGTCGGGGACTGAGCGCTTCAATGACTCAGGTAAGATGCTCACATTATCGATCTAGCTGGTGAACAACTAAAACTTAGGATTGACTTAGTCCTTGGGGTAGGGATTTTGCAATAATGAGGTTGGATAGGGAGGACGAAAGTCACTCTCAATCCAATTTGGACCTCGATGATGAGATTTCATCAATAAGGCCTCAACATCAGCTAGGGTAGTAAAAGACCTTTCCGGGACAACAGTGATCAAGGGCATCGTGTTTGAGAATGGTGGGGCCAGCTAAGGAGGGAAAGGTTCAATAACGAATTTAGTGGTGGGGCTAACCATTCCTCATTGAGGAGCGAATGTCAGGATAGGTGTTTGCAGAACAGGAGGTAGTTGGCAGGGTTCATCTGCAGGTCTGAAAACCCCTTCCCGAGAGATGGATGCCGGTGATGGAGTTTGTAGGACAGTAGGTTGCCGGTTGGCATTTTGTTGAGCTGACAGGACCATCAGCTGTTGTTGAATGAGACACATAGCCTCGGCAAAGCAAGCATGATGATGGATACTTAAGGCACAGCTGGAGGAGGAGGGGTAGGAAAACGAGGCCCTCGTGGAGGAGTTGGATCCTCGGCTTGAGGGAGTGGGTCCACCCCGAGGCGTAAAACCACCGATTCCTCGGTCGCAGGCACTCCTTGTCCTCTAGCTAGAGACGGATCCTGTTGATCCTGCATGTTGACTGATATGAGTGTAAGCTTTTTCCTGAATATCTTACAAGCTCAACAGTTAAATAAAACAATAGGGAAACACTACAGGTTCCCCAGCAGAGTTGCCAAAAATGGTGATCGTAAAATTAGTAGATTAGTAAAATGACAGGTGTCAATACCTGAATGGCTACCATCTTTAAGTTTAGATGGGTCGTATACCTGTCTTGCACTGGCCTAAACCACAATGGCCGTTCCAATATGAGGTTTCCTTTATACGGATGATCCAAACCAGAGGAGTAAATGAGAAGGGTGAGAAGATCCTTAGGAATGTTCAGAGAGAGCACACTCAGAGAGCTTTAAATTCTAGACTTCAACCTCTTATTATCCTTTCTAGAACTATTCTCTAAAAAATGGTTCTACTTTGTCCTGTGGGAACTTAGGTTTTTTATACCCAGAATCCATGGAGAAGGCCCTGTTTAAGTAACAAGTGTCAACTATTGAGGGTCACACTCGTTGGGATGCTTCGACGTGTCATATGTCACTTCTCATTGCCCATACGATGACAGTCACCTACTACTGTCACCAAAGGGCAATCACGCAGCCTCTGAAATGTGCTCAGTCCCTTGATGCGATATCACCCATGTGGTCCTGAACAACCACCATGGGTGCTTGATAGGACTTTCTCTCTGGGCCGCCATTCCTTAGGTTTCTCATTAGCCCCCCTCGTTTGTCTGGACTAAAATATGCAAGTCTCGGGATCCACAGAATACGAACCCCGAGTTGGAATCACAAGATTGAGATAATCCCACCACAAAGTAATTCGTCATAAGGAAACGCTGGGCATGTAAGCCTGGAGCTGGGGTTCCGTACACACTTGTTCAACTGCGGCACGGTTTCCTATGAAGGGATTTGGATCACGAATCTGAGATGGAATTACAAAAGTATGTCAGACCTGCAGGGATGCAATGACCTAAATCCTCTATTAGAAGGTTCCTTAATTGATATTAACTTAAGATTAATTATAGGGTATTTTATTTGGCATCTAACCATATAACTTGCAATTATATTGATATTTGAATCTATAAGATTAGATCAGGTAAGTTAAATCTTACTTTATACTCCCTTTATGAATTCAATGTTGTCATATTCATGTTCTTGATTGTTTATATGTATTTCGATGATGCAAATCACGAGATCTTGTTTAATAGGTTAAAAATAGCAATGGGTATGATTTAATATGTTCTACATTGAAAACCTATAGATTTGAGACCCGTAGAATTGATAAAAATCGATTTGGGGATCAAAGGTCTGAAAATTCTGAGATTGAACCCTGTCAGCATTCCACTGGTACACTGGTGAGGCCACCGACGGGGAGTATTTTATAGGAAAAAAAGGGGCATCGGTACCCACTAGTACACCAGTGAGGGTACCGATAGAGCCCTGCAAACATTAGACCGTCGTTACCCACCGGTACACTGGGGAGGGCACCGACGGGGGCCTGTTTGTAGGCAAAAAGTGCCCATCGGCATGCACCAGTACATCGGTGAGAGTACCGATGAGACACCTAGAGTCACACAGGTCACCTATTGGTTTGGAATTTTGATTTGGAATTGATGTGGACTTGTACCATTGACTTAGTAATTGACTTTTAGGACTCAAGATAGATCATAGGCATCATCTTGGTGTTCCATGATAGTTTGGTACCCATCTTTCACATTGGACTCGATTGTAATTGAAATTGGACGACTTGAATTGAAGATTGGACTTTGAATTGATTTGTATTTCTCATAATATGTTACAATCATGTTAGGCTGATGTAGAGTGTTAAGTAAGCCTTGCAGGTGGGAAATGAAGGGTTTAGGATTCCGACGGGTTGACTATATACCTTATGGGTTGAAATCCCCACTTAAACTAGGGTAGGATGCTTTCTAGTTCCTCTGCAGGTTGTACCTTGAGTAATTGTACACTATTAAGTTAGCATTGGGTTGGAATTTTTAGAGTAGCTTCTACTCTGAATTACCACAATGGTGACCTTCTACCACGGGTTAGTGCCTGGAACTAAGAGGGGACATCCGGCTGTTCCTAGTGGCTTATGCCTGAAATTTGGTATTGTGTTGTATTGGAAGTTATGAGGGCACTTAACAGGCTATATTAGTCTAGCATATTCATTTGCATATCATCATTGCATTCCTTGTTTGAGCATTCATCTGGAGCATCTGCACTCCTCATTCATTGCATCTCATATCATCATTAAAATTCAACATAATTATCTATATGTATTGCATGTTTGTACTCTTGACTTGACATTGACTCTATTGAAATCATAAATGGTTGGATGACTATTTGATTGACTTACTGGGCATTCAAAGCTCACGCAACTTCTCATGTTGCAGGATGAGAAATTTGATGCACTAGGACTTGGATTGGATTGAATTGCTTACTGTTGCATATTTTATTGATTATGACATTATCTAGATTAGGGTTTTTGATGAAATTTGAGTTGTAATAGCATTAGTTAACTATTTTCTTTAGTTTATAATCTTATGGGGGTCATGTCACAACCCAAACTTAAGGAAATTCTAATCAGAACCTTTATGTTTGAACCGCAACTCTCACCCCAATCGGAATCGGGAGTGGCAATCAATATCGAACCATAACAATAGAAATTTTACTAAACTTCAAAAAAATCTAATTTAATTTAAAAATATTCAAAATAATAACGTACTTAATACATTCAAAACAAATAGAAACTCTAGGAGTGGAAAATAAAATAATAAGTCCTATTTCCAAGTAAAAATCCAAAATCATTACTCCTATACATAATATCTAACTACGAAATATAACGATAAATACGATGGCAAAACTTCATGTAGTAGTCACTCCAAGTCTTGATTAAGTCCAGCATATTCATTATATAAGACTTCATCTGGCTCTCCATTATCAATGTTTTCTTCATCTAAATTACCTGAAATTTGTTTGTCATAAGATGTCAGCTACACTTAGCACAGTAAATAAAATCAATTAAGTAACAATCTTAATCTGAATTAAGATCCATACCAGTATGCAAAAATATAACATAAACATCAACATGGAAAATATGCAGATAATGCAATGCATGGTCGGATTATTAATGAAAGAATGAATGCTCATGCAAAATACAGATTGATCACCAAGTGTGATCCATGCAAAATATCATGTTGTGCAAATATGCATGCTATTTAGAATTCGAATTATGTAAGTCCCACACTAGACCAATCAATTACTGAGCAAGACGTCTTCTCGA